>JASCZI010030554.1:21182-35358 GCA_036250425.1 Stylosanthes scabra | reverse complement strand
GTATTAATACAAAAAAAAAAAAAAAAAAAAAAAACAAATTCCTTCCCTATTTTAACTTTGCTCTTTTGTATTAATGGGTTTTTTGAATCTTCTCTTTCTCTTTTCTCTTCTCTTTAATTCATTTCAGATTATAAGTTATCAAAGAGTTACAAAATTAATGTTATGAAAATAGAAAAATTTACAACACAGTCTCTAGTCTTCACTTGCATACAACCATGGGTATCAATTATTCCATTATATATTATTATATCCGTTAAATGATTTCGGTATTTATTTGGTCTCCTAAGGTATAGTATGCTTTTGAGATATTTAATGGCATCTCTATTAGTATGTGTATGTTATGTGTGACTTTTTATTTCAGGACTTACATATGCTGATTTTGCGATACCTTCTTGATCTCTTTGGATACGTTCTCTCTTGGTACTCTTTTGTTTTTCTCAATTTCATTTTTCTCTCTGCCCCCTGTTCTTACCTTTTCTTTTCCATTTGAATTATTGGAAAAAAATGAAAATTTTGCGTGATCGTTGTTATGAGATTTCAGACAATAAATTTGATTTGGGAAAAGATTAAATTTTGTCTACACTTATAAAAATCTACCTAACTTGCAAGGACTAATTGTGTTCTAAGAGTAGCAGTTTATTGTTAATTAGTGGATTGTTTATTGTTTATTTTTCAATGATAAAAGGATTGATCAAATTCAATATCAGCATATGTTATATGGAATGTAATTTCACTAAAATTAATGTGGATTCACTTATAATTACCATTACTTACTACCATTTATTTCAGTTTTGCAATGTAGTAACTCTTTCTTCTTTAGTATTTTAAGTTTTTAACCACACAATTAATTTAAACCTTTCTTTTCCTCTCTCTTTTTTGATATAAACATATTATACCAAAATTATTTTTACAACACTTTTTTTAAATAATTGATGCACTAATAATTTTACAAACAATATATTAGCTTAAATTAGGGAATGAATTCTCTCAAGACTTTTTATCAACGTTTTTATCAAATATGATTTCTTATCATTCAATATTTTCTCTTATATATTTTTTTATCTCACTTAAAAAATAGATGGTAAGAGATTACACTTTATGAAATAATTGAAAAAGAAAAACTTGAGAGGATCCATTTCCTTTAAATTAAATAGAATTGTCACCCTCGCTTTGGCAATACCCTAGTAAAGATTAATTTGTATAGAGTAGTGCTACAGAACTAATATTATGGAGCTCTTAGGGAGCAAATAAGTACAATTAGACGTTATCATTAGAAATTTAAAAAAATTATCATCCGAAATTAAAAACAATTATCATCCGAAACAAATACAAGTTATCATCCTAAACAGAATACAATTATCATCTGTAACCCTAAACCCTACACCATCACCAACACAATTATCATCCGAAACAAATTCAAGTTATCATCCAAAACATAATACAGTTATCATCCGAAACTAATAGACTACACCTGAAAACGCCATTGCAAATTCGACACTGCTCTTTCTTTTCCTTCAATGGCAGAACCAACGTCTTCTCGGATCTATTTCATATCTGACCTTCCCTTTCGTGACAGAGGCTTAGTTGGAGGAGATGAAAGCTCGGCGGAAGAAGAAGAAGATCCGAGAAGATAAGGCAGCAACGACTTTTTCCATCTCCATCTTCTCGGATCTGACTTTCCTTTTCGTTGCAGAGGTTTAGTTGGAGGAGATGGAAGGCCTGACGGAAGAAGAAGAAGAGAAGGCGCGGTGGCATTTTCCATCTTCATCTTATCAGATCTGCTTCAGATCTGACTTTCCCTCTTGTGGCAGATGCTTAGTTGGAGAAGATGAAGACTCGGTGAAAAAATAAGAAGAGAAGGTCGCGACGGCGAAAGAAGAAGAAGAGGTGGTGACGGCGGCGGCGTGGGCATGGATGGCAGTGGTAGTGAAGAAAGGGATTAGGATTAGAGTTTCATCCTTTGGCTCCATGCGCTCCCATTGATTCTAAATAACATTTGCTCCTTATACTTATTCATTTGTACATATTGATCCATTAAATAAGTGTATTAACAAAAAAAATTACACGTGGATCATATTAACCACATCATTAATTGTCTTTTTAATTTATTTTTAATTATATATTAGGTAATATATTAAAAATTCCTTGTCATAAATTATTAAATAAATAAGATTATTTTTAAATAATTTAAAAAATACATATGTACCTTTTTTCAAAAAATATTTTTATTTATTTATAAAAATACGAAAATACCCTTATGATTAATTTTTCACTTAAAATTAATTTTATTTAATCATATTATTTACTAACTAGAAACTTAACTTTAAAATTTCTAGTTAGTAAATAATATGATTAAATAAAATTAATTTTAAGTGAAAAATTAACCATAAGGGTATTTTTTGTATTTTTATAAATAAATAAAAAATATTTTTTAAAAAAGGTACGCATGTATTTTTTAAATTATTTAAAAATAATTTATTTATTTAATAATTTATGATAAGGATTTTGTAGTATATTATCTAATATATAATTAAAAGTAAATTAAAAAGACAATTAATGATGTTAATGTGATCCAGGTGTCATTTTTTTTATTAGTCCACATATTTAAAATATCGATATATACATATTAATTAATGTATGTAGCAAGCACCAATATTTTATTAGTTACGTTATCCTTTGATAAAAAAAAATTAATAAATCAATCAACAATTTTTAGTATCTAGTCTTTATTGAAACTAAATACAAATTAGTGCTTATTGTTGTTCATAAAATAAATTATCATCCCTAATTTTGTAATATTTTATTAAAAAAATGTATTCTATTAAAGACAATTTTTTTTATATATTTTAACGTACCACAATATTTTTTCTTAACAAAAGTATCACGTTCACTAGTCTATTTGCAAATCTTGTTTTGTTATAAACTAGTTAATTTGAAGGAAAAATTATTAAAATATTAAATATTTATTTACTACTTTAGTCTTTAAATTAATATAAAACCAAAGCCAATTAGTTGTAGCTCAAATAAAACAAATAATCCAAAATTGAGAAACAAATCGCCACCCTCCACCCAAACCGCCTATACCTTATCTCCAAAATATCCTCTCTTAGAACTAAAATAAAAAAAACAATCATATTGGGTTCGTTTTGGTGACAAAAATACCTCCTTCTTTCATGCTCAGACTATTATCCGTCGGAAAAGTAATTTGATTCATGGGCTTGTTCTGTGTGATGGTTCTTGATCTGTTGATCCAAAGGTTCTGCAGCAAGAAGCTTTATCCTTTTACAAGGAGATTTTTTGTAACACTGAGCAGATTGATGTTAGTTGCTTGGGTGCCTTTGCTATTCCGTGTCTTAGCAAGGAGGCTTGCCAAAACCTTACTAAACCGATCACCAAGGCTAAGGTAATGTTTGCTATTGACAGCATGAGCTCTTTAAAGGCTCCCGGCTCGGATGAATTTCAAGCATTTTTCTTTAAGAAATACTGGTATGTCATTGGGATTGATGTCTGGAAGGTGGTTTGGGATGCCTTTAATGGTTCTCCAATGAACCCTGCTAGCTTTGAGACTTTAATTGTGCTTGTTCCGAAGACTGTTAATCGTTCGATGTTGAAAGATTTCGGCCAATCAGTTTATGCAATGTTATCTACAAGATTGTAACTAAGGTGGTTGTCAACCGGCTTCGTCCTTTTTTAGTTGAGATTGTCAGTCCTAATCAAGATGGTTTCATTCCGGACCGTGGTTCATCTGATAATATTATTGTTTCAAAAGAGGTCTTGCATTTTCTTAAAAAAACAAAATCTAAGAAGTGAGCTCTAGTTTTTAAAATTGATCTGGAAAAAGTCTATGACAGAGTTGATTGGAAGTTCTTGGATCATGCATTGTTCTCTTTTGGTTTTCCCTTTGCAACTCGAAATCTGATAATGGGGTGTGTTAAGGCTACTTCTTTGTCCATCTTATGGAACGGGAACAGACTTGAGGGTTTCCAACCTTGCCATGGTCTCAGGCAGGGTGACCCCATATCTCCTTATCTTTTTGTCTTCTATATGGAAATTCTAGCTGTTATATTATGGACCAAGTTGAATTGGGTATTTAGGAGCCTGTGGTTGTTTCGAGAGGGGGTCCTCACATCTCTCATTCGATGTTCGCCGATGACCTTCTTCTATTTGGGAAAGCTAGCAAAAAGCATGTTAGACTCATTATGAACTCCATGGATCTTTTCTGCAAAGCTTCCGGATTGAAGGTTAATCTTGAGAAGTCCAAAGCAACTTGTTTAAGGAATATTTCCTCCAGGCGCCACGATCTTTTTAGGGGTTTTTCTAATATCAAATTTGCCACTGATTTGGGGAAGTATCTAGGTGTCAACATTAACCATGCTAGATCGGCTAGAGGTGTTTGTTTGGAAGCGGTTGAGAAAATTAGAAACATGTTGGTAGGTTGGAAAGGCTGTCTTCTCAACAAGGCTGGCAGATTTTGCCTTGTCAAATTGGTAGCCTCTTCCCTTCCTATTTATCAGATGCAGACTTGCCTTTTCCCTTCTACAGTTTGCTCCAAGATCGATTCTACTATGCGTTAATTTTTGTGGAAAGGGAGTTTTGAGAGTCGGTGTCTTAATTTGGTAAATTGGAAGAAAGTGGTTGCTCCTAAGAGGGTTGGTGGTTAGGGTGTGCGTGATTCTTGGTGTATGAACACTGCTCTTCTTGGGAAACTTGTTTGGCAGCTCTTTCATAATTCTAATAAGTTATGGATTCAAATTATGCTTGCTAAATACCTTAAAGGAAATTTGAATCTTCAACTTCCTTCTTCTGCCAATGATTCTTCTATTTGGAGATGTATTACTATTGCTTTAAAGACATTGAAAGATGGTTTCGAATGGTGTACAGGGCCTCTATCTCAATCCTTTTGGTATCACAAATGGAAACCAAGTGGTTGTCTTGCTCTTGATGTTCCTTTTGTGCATATCTCGGACACAGATTTGACTCTCAATGATGTTTGGGCAGATGGGCAGTGAAAGTTGGATCATCTTTCTTCTTGGTTGTTCTTTGATGTAAAACAAAAAATTCAGCAGTTTAATCTCTCTTAACAAGTTGGAAGCGAACCTGGGTGGTGGTGGAGTTCTTCTTCATCCAAGAGATATGCTGTTCGTGATAGGTATGAATGGCTCCGACATAGGAGGTTGGATTGGTCTTCTAATGAGTCTTGGCTGTGGATTTGGCGACTTCAAGTTTCGGAGAAGATAAAATTTTGATTTGGCAGAGCGTTCATAATGGCATCCCACTGGTTGTTTCCGGTTTAGAAGAGGATTAGCAGTGACTGATACTTGCCCAAAATGCAACCTGGAGCCTGAGTCCCTTGATCATTGCTTCCGTTTGTGTATCAAGGTAAAACCCATTTGGATTTCTTTAGGTTTCAGCACTTTTGCACATGATGCTTCCCTTGATCTTCTTGCATGGTTTCAGTTTAACATTACAAAAAAATGCTATTCTATTTCCCACTGCTCTTTATGGATTCGGCGTGACCGAAATAGTAATGTGTTTAATAGTAATAATTCTTGGTCTCTAGACAAGCTTCTCTTACTTATTAGGCATCCGTGAGTCCGTAAACCCCACCTCTATTTTGGTAAATGGTCTCTTCTTCCTTTGAACACTGTTAAAGTTAATTGTGATGACAATCTTTGAGCTTGTTTGGATGTCATTATTTGGCTAAAATAAGATCTTTTTTTATCTTTTTATGTTTTTTAGCATATTTGGATAATTTCTAATCGTAAAAGTAAAAGCACTAGTAAAATAAAAAAAAAAAGCATCTTTTTTTCAGAAGATGTTTTTTATATCTTTTTTTAAAAGATCTTTTTTTTCTCGAAAAAAATTTTTTTAACATAATAAATAAACAAAAAGATCTCTTATATTATTGTACCCAAATACAATTGATAAATAAAAAGGAAATTTACCTATATAAAATATGTTGGGAAAAAATGATCAAAATGTCCTAAATCAGAAAGTGAGTTTAGTTTGTCCTAAATTCAATTTATGTAATCCGTGCCAGGGTGAGATGTATTATGGTTTGTACATAATCCATTGGACCCTGCCATGGATTATGAACAAACGCAAAAAATACATAATACATGGTACCCTACCATGGATTATGAAGAAATAGCGAAAAATAACTAATCCAAAGCACTCTACCACGGATTATGAAGAAATATCATAATATATAAGACCCTACTATGGATTATGTTCAAATGTCAAGTATACTTATAATCCATGTAGCCTGCCATGGATTATGAACAATCCATGGTAGCCTGCCATGGATTATGAACAAATGTCATGCTCCTTATAAATGAATTATGTGTTTATTACGATGAAAGATAAAAATAAGAGTGCTAAATAAAAATTAATTTTTACACTATCTAACATATGAAATATTTTTTTTTATATTTGTTTAACAATAGTTTTAGGTATACACCTATTTTATCCAACTAAATTCAATTAAATTATTTATTCTATATCAAATACAAAACTATTTCGATGTTAATAGGAGTTCATTTTGATATTATTTTTTGTGCTATTTAACACCGAAATATTTTTCTATTTAATATAAAAATAAATGACTTGAGTAACTAAAATAAATATATAAAGAGCATTACCGTTTTTAATATATGTTTTAAAAGTTTATACTTTATACTAAAGTTTAAAAAATAAATATATTGCTACTAGATAAATTTTTATATCTAAATACAATCAACTTATTATTCACACAACATAAATGAACTAAAAAATTTTAAACCTACAATATACTATAAAATTATACATGTATAATTATTTGGTTTTATTGTCTAATAATAAAAATGACAATCACTCGATAAATTAATTATTTAGAGATTAATTCAAATATTATACTCAAATTATTTTTTTCAAATATTATACTCTATATCAAATAAAATACACAAATTGTCAACAACAAAAATACACAAAAAAATATTTCATATGTTAATTAGTGTAAAATTAAGTTTTATTCGACACTCTTATTTTTATTTTTCGTACATAATTCATTTCTAAGGAGCATGACATTTTTCATAATTCATGGCAGGTTACAATAGATTATAAGTGTACTTGAAATTTGAACATAATCCATGGTAGGGTCACATGTATTATGACATTTCTTTATAATCCGTAGTAGGGTGGAATTAAATTATTTTTCATTGTTTCTTCATAATCTATGCCAGGGTACCACGGATTATGTATTTTTGGCGTTTATTCATAATCTATGGCACGGTCCAATGGATTATATGTAAATAGTAAAACATTGTACCCTGCCATGGATTACATATAATGCATTTAGGACAAACTAATCATATTTTTTGATAGAAAAAGCCAAGGGAGCCAACATATTGTAACCAATAGGGAGTCAACATATAGTTATGGATGATAACTCATACATGATAACTTAATCTTGGATATATGAGTTATGGATGATAACTCATAAATTTTAGATGATAACTTAATTGTTGGCTCCCTAATGGCTCCCTAACATTGGTTACGTAGCATTGTTCTTTTTTATATAGGATAATTTAATCATTTTGTGGTCCAATTAATTTAATAGAGTGAATTGCCCTAAATAAAAAGATATTATTACATGAGATATCTAAACATAAAATTACTTTTACTTTTGTAAAATATCTTTTAAAAAAATATCACTTCGAAAAAGATCTTTTTCAAGAAGCTCGTCCAAACAAGCCCAATGCGCATGAAAATAAGGCAGGTTTTGGTTGTGTAATTCGGGATAACAATGACCACTGAATTAGAGATTGCTCTGCATCTCTTAGGATCTGTTTGGATGGAAGGAAGAAAGTAAAGGGGAAGAAAATAGAAAGGAAGGAAGGGAAAGAAAAGAAATTGAGATGATTTTTTATTTTCCTTTATGTGTTTGGATAAAAGGAAAATGAAAGAAAGGAAAGAAAAAAAATAACTTTTTTTGTTTGGTTAAAAGGAAAATTGGAAGGAAAGAAAACTATAATAGTATTAATTGACTTTTTTATTCTTGTATTATAATAAAATATTCTATTAATATACAATTATTATTTACTTTAAAATAAATAAAATATAATATATTAATACAATTGATAGTTAAATAAGCTTTTTTATTATTAAAAAATTAATATATATAAAATGCCCCATTATTTTAAACTTAAACATATTATTTATAAATTTAAGTTTTGTTAACATAATAGAACTAATAATATAATTTATTTCATCAGTGCCATGTTTAAAAAAAAAAATACATTATAAATACAAAGAGTTATATTACTTTTATATTATTATATTAATTTTTTATTGTTATTAATATAAACATTATCTTTTGTAATGTACAAAAATTTTATATGGGACACACCTCCTTTTTGAAGCTGTAGAACTTTTCCTCTAAAATTTTCTCTTCGAACCAAACGAAGGAAAACTGACAACTTCCTTCCCATTTCCTTCCTCTTCTTTTCTTTCCTTTAGTTTTTATCTCAAACAAACAACCCATTAGAGAATATACAACTCTTAGATGTGAGTTATTTGCAATATGAAGAGACTTGATTTTGGCTTCGGAGAATGGTTATAAGCAAGTGATTTGTGAAACGGATCTCCAATTGAAGATCTATGATATTTTACATCATGATTGGACTGCTCTAGTTCAACTTATTCAGAAGGAAGCTCACTCAGTCGCAGATAGCATAACTAAGGATGCAGCGCAGTGTCAGCAAAGTTACGTGGAGTGGATAGTTCCTAGTTCTTCTGTTGCTCTTTTCATTAAGCAGGATTTAACTCCTCCCCCTTTCTTTGTGTTTCTTCATACACCAAACAAAAATATCCTTGCGGTAACTTCATAAACTTTTACCGTGCTTAGGCTTTAACACAAGGATAAGCACACATATAGCTCGGTACACTTGTCACCTTGCCATTCGAGAGTCATTACATAGCCGCCACAGTCGCGACCACCAGAGACTCAGCCTATGTGGTATATACATTCCACTTAAAACTTTTGTTAACTGAGGTCGAATTGAAGTAGCAAATTTTAGGGGCCCTAGTCCAAAAGTCTTAACTCTTAGCACAGGGAAATGCACTTGGGGAGGAGAGGAGGGGGGAGGGAGCATATCCGCCAAAGAGATTTGGTTTTTCCGACTACCAATTCGAGGCCAAGGTGGATATTATCCGCCAAACTCCCATAAGCCAAAGGGTAGTTGGGAATGCCGAGGTGCTCATGCCCTCAATAATCAACGAACCACAATCTCATTTTCGAATATTGAACTCCTCGTCCACACTCTACAGCACTCATATGTAAGGACAAATTCTTAATATTCAGAACAAATAAATTATGGTAAGAAATATGCATAAATGAAATATGCATAAATGCCAGTTCCACCCACATATACTTAACAGTTAACATAACATAGCATAAAAAGTAGTATAAACAGAAACAATTATATGAAATATTGGCAGCAAGCAAATTTGGAACAGCAACAGCAATGCAACGTAATAAGAATCATGCATTACAAAAACAAATACCGAGACTCAGAATGCAATCTTCAAATATTATAAGAGGGTACAGAGCCTCTGTTAGGGGGAGAAAAGCTTGAAATCTAAACATGCTCACAGGAATCAAAACATTTACCAACAGAAAGAAAATAACTATAAACCTTCATGCCTCTATTTGCCACTATTTGGGTGCGACTTGGTGCAAAGAACTTTCCGTCCCTTAGCACGTCGACGCTTTAAAATAGCTCTTCCACTTGTTGTTCTCATTCGTCTGCGGAAACCATGGGTCCGAGCCAATGATTTCCGTGATCTGTTTCTCTTGGTCTGACAAAGAGCAGCCTTGCCTGCCCTCACAACCAGGCCGCGGCCTTTTTCTCTTCTAGCCCCAACATCAGATGTCAAATCCAATCCCAGTGACAAACCTGAAGAAGTTAAGAAGTTAGCTGAGATCAAGATAAACTAAAATCTAAACAAATTTAACCATGAGGTTGGTTTGCAGCTTGTTTTAGCAAACGAATCTACAATGTGAACAAGCCTTATTTTAGTACAGGATTTGAATACAGCAAAAAGCACCTTATGGCTTTGGCCTTCCTCTGTTATAAGACTAAAGGTTTGCATTTATTTCAGAAAATATAGGATTTGAATTAATTTGTATACCAATGTCCATGTTTTGAATTTGACTACCAATTTCCATGTTGGTAAATTAGATAAAATCATGGAGTCATCTATGAATGGGAAATAATAGATGTACAAGCATTTTTGCTAACTAAGTTCAACCAAGTCATCCTTTTTTATGTGTTTCCTCCTCCTCCTTCTTTTTCAACTAATATGAGTGGTTTTTGTTGGGTTGGGACCAACTTGGTTGAACTTGGTTAGTAAAAATACTTGTACACTTAGCATTTCTCACCATGAAATATCAAATCCACACAATTTCAACAAAACACATCTTAGAATCAAAGTCAATTCCTCTGTCTAGAAAAGGGCCTAGTTGGCAAATAGATATTCTCAAGGCCTAACTTCTCTTATATGACCTAAGCTTATGTAGCAACCTAGTGTGTATTTGGATGTTCCTTTGTGGAGGTGGTGCAAGGGCGGGGAATCTTAGATCTAATTTTGTTTTAACTTTTGGTCAATAGCTCAATCCTACGAGTCATGATATTACACTGTGCAGGTGGGGTGCCAACATCCTAATTAGAAAAGAGAGGGAAGATGAAGAAGCAGGTGTGTGTGTTTGTGTGCATGTTGGGTTGGGGTTGGGGGTTGGATTTCGGCAATTAGGGGGCCTAAAGAAGAAAAGAACAGCATTCAATAAGTCCACTAAAGAATTTAGAATTAATTAGATAGTATCATTAGATAATATAAAATCAGTTTCCTATTTCTACCCTCCTCATCCAATAGATATTGGCGGTGATGCACCAGAAACTCCAAGCTTTCTTCAAAATCCCAAGGTGTCTCCACGTCACCAGGGAATTTTCTTGTCATTGTCACCAATTCTTCGAAAATGCAACTCAACCTCAACCACAATCTTAGAAAACCATGACCCTTGTCTACTAATTGAACTTTCTAGTTTCAACCATTCCCTAGTCCAGAATTGCTCACATGCATGAACACACAAAATGATAAAGAAAAACTCCTCCAATGTTTGTCAACTTGATAAATCTATATGCATGTCATAATGTAATAACATAACATAAATAATTTAATTTTGACACATTTTCCATGTAAGGCAATTTCACATAAAAATAACTAGGGAATCGGTAACAAAACATGCTATCCTAGGAATCGGTAATCCACAAAAGAAGGTTATCGCTCATTTTCGTGCTTAAAGTTTTGACATGTGAAAATAAGAATTGAATTTTGATGCACGAGCATGTGAACCCAACCACGGAACTTCATGTCATAAAAAATAACAGATAACAATATGATTGCACTGTGTAAAAGTTTTAGTCTCTCAGCGCAGAGCATCAAAATTAAAGTAGTGAAAATAATCACAGTAAGTTCCAAACATTATTCAAATAAGTACAAAGAGGCAAGAGCACTAATTTGACTCACACTTGTTATCAACATGGACTATTTTTCCTAATCAAAATTTCAGGACCAAAATCCTCACCAAGAAGACAAGCTACAGGGAAAGAAAATCGCTAAATCCCAGTCTGAGGGAAGAGTAACTCCCTTCTGTACTTAACGCCTTGCAAAATTTAAGCATTTCGAATCTCATTGTTTTCATAAGTAACACAGGAACCCGGTATCGCTTTTGGATTTTCAGAAGCATAAGGCAATTCCAGTTAGGCAGTTACAATCTCAAAAGAACTAATGTGCTCAGAAACTTTGAAGGCCAAGAAAACTCATAATAAAAGAAAGTGAGAGAAGAAGAAAAAGAAGTTACCTGAGAGGAGAGAGGAAGGGAAGGAAAGGGAGGAAGAGGGAGAGGAGCAGAGGAAGGAACAGTGGAGAAGGGCAGGGCGAGCGGAGGAGCGAGGGAGAGAGAGCATTGTTGGCTTTGAAGCAGAGTGGACGGCGAGAGATGCCCAAGGGGAAGCAGTTGGAGCTCTGCTTATCCAATAACTCACTGGTAACGATGCCATTATCTCTTCAACGCTACTGTGGGCTCTGCCTTTGCTCTTTTGTAAGCCTCTTTTAACTAAATCCCAACGAAAGAGATAAAAGAGCACCAGTTAAACGTGGTAAAATTATAGGAAAATTATAAGATAGAAAAGGTTTCGGGTATATCGGGGGTATATCGGTTTAGCAATTTACTGATAACTTGTAACTGTTCATCTTAATTTATATATATATATATATATATTATATTTTTTAAATTAAGATCAACGGTTATAAAGTGGTCTCTACAAGTTTAGTGAATTAATAATTTTTATAAAATTTTAAAATTATCAAAATATTTAGAGTTTTAATAGGCCTTAACATTTTATTTAAAAAATAATTATATAATAAATGATCTACATAAAGTCACAGAGCAATTAATAAAATAATAAATTTTTCTCGTAAATATATAAGCACATTAATTTTGACATTTAAAATATACATATATACATAAATAATAATAATAATAATAATAATAATAATAAACCACTAACATACTACGATTACTAATTTTCTTTTGTTGTATAATAAATTAGGGTGATGCTATTTGAACAAGTGGTTTTGGCTAACCAAGTTTAATCAAGTAATTTATTTTTATGCTAAATAGAACATTATTTTGGTGTCAAATAGTATAAAAAATTGCACATAAATAAAGTTCTGTTTGACATCGAAATATTCTTCTATTTATCACAGAAATAAACGATTTGATTGGATTTGGTTGGCAAAAATCACTTGTTCACATAGAATTATTGAAAAAATTACTACAGTTACTATTACAACAACAACTAATAATAATAATAATAATATAATAATAATAAATAAGTAAATTGAAAGCCAATTTATGAAAATTAAATTGTTATCTAATTTGTTAAATACACTTATGTATCAACACTCCATGAAATTTTTATTTTTAAAATATAAGATTATTAATATATTTACTGTAACTTCTAAAATATATTATCAATAATAGATAATAAATTCAAAAAAATAATTTATTTGATGTCTAACTTGTTTTAATTTATAGAATTAATCTATGTGTACTATTGTATATCTTCTTACACATTATTTTTAGCACGGAAAAATATAAATATTAGCATAAAAAAATAAAATTTCTGTGCTGATGTTTATATTTTCCGTGTTAAAAATAATGTGTATGGAGATGTACAATGGTACATATAATATTATCGTAATTTATAATTAGTTTAATTTAGTATCATTAAATAAGTAGTTACATTAGAAAAATTAATTTTATAAATTAATTTAGTATCATTAAAGTTACATTATTGTAAATTAAATATTTACATAACACAACCCAAAACATATTATGCTTGCTTATATTTAATTATAAGAAAAACATTTAAGTTAATATTAGAAATAAATATATCATTAAAAAATATATTAATACTTAACATTTTTATATTTTATTATCAGTCAAAATAATTATTTATCAGTAGTCCATTTAAATTTTAAAAATTTTTAAACTATCTAGAGTACTGATAATCCATAAAACATAAATAAAAATAATTCTTTTTAATTTCTCCTTTTTTCTTCTTCATCTATTTTAGTTTGGTTTGTCGACTTCCTATTCTTTTTTACTCTACCTTCTATGGCCACCACTACGCAAGTAAATACTAACTAAACAGCTATAACATTCTTTCAATATCTTTCTCACTAGATAATCGATCTCAGCCACCAATTTACTAAAATTTACAGCTCTCATTGCAGTAGTGATTCGTGATCGCCACCACAGACTATCGAAGAAATCATTCAAGAAAGTAGCAGCTAAAATTTTAAACTTTACATTATTCTTTGATAATTACCACTACAGACTCGATTCTCATCGTGTTATAATTTCATAATCCATTTTGTTTTTCACTATGTAATATTTAATGTATTTTATATTTCTAATTTTTGTAACATTAGAAAATTAAATATTAATTTTTTTTAATATGGTGAGGACAAAGAAAAAAAATGAAATGATTCAATATATACTAATTTTCATTATGGACAATATTTTTTGTTTCTGCACACACAATAGGGACAAACCAATGCATATTATCTA
>JASCZI010030553.1:26792-51876 GCA_036250425.1 Stylosanthes scabra | reverse complement strand
TATATATATATATATATATATATATATATATATATATATATATATATATATATATATATATATATATATTTCAAGATTTATTATGTGTCAATTATCTTAGTTAAATTTTTAATGTCGTTATTGTTGATTTTTTTGATTTTGAGAGTTAGAATCTCCCAATTTATCTGGATTAATGAAATTAATTGCTTATCTAATCTCAGATAATAAAATTTTCAAAATGTTCTCAATTCTTGTGGCATAAATACAAAAAGTGCATATATACATATTAACGAATTGATAATTTTATTATTAGATTGCAATGGAAGTTGTGGAAGGTAAGCTGAGGCCAACACTTCCCTCTGATGATGCTAACCTAATGAAAGATCTAATTGACCTTATTAACTTTTGTTGGGATGGAGACTCGTCAAAAAGACCACCTTTTAGAGCTATTACACGAACTCTTGAAATTTATGTGAGGAAGCTCTATCAAACTATAGCAATTGCTTAATTACTTAATTAAGTGTTCATTATTATTGTATGGTAATGTGATGGTTATTATCACTTATAGTGGAGCACTTGACTATTACAAGATCAATAACTCACCTTTGAAAAGACAATTGGAAGGGGGCACATAGGGAAAATATTTGACATTTGCTATAAGAATAATCCTCAGTAAAATAGGAAATAGATTTATTTTTGTGCAGTACCAAGGGTGTCAAGGGTGTGTTGCACTTGCAATATGTAGATTTTTTATTTTTTTTTTTTAAATGTAGAGAGGCTTATATTTCATATACTTTCATAAATTGCACTCTTGAAAATTCATTTCAATGCTAAATTGAAAATTTTGCAAACAAATAAATCCTTTTAATTTCAATTGTTTCCTTCTTTTTTTTTGTATTGAACAAAGGTTTGGTATAGACAACTATAGTTTTTTCTTTAAATTTAATTACCTTTACTTTTTACCTTTATATGTATTCATCTCTTTGGAGTTCAAGTAAAATAAAGTAGGAGCATATTGAAACTTAAAAAATTACAAGAATAATCAAGCTCTTGAAACAATTCCAAACTATTGATTGATTTGATTTGATATTTGCTGTACTTATTAATTTGAATTTTCAGCCCTTCAACCTTTTTATTTCTTTACAAGCAAATTCTTACATACTCTAACACTATTGCACTATCCTAATCAAAACATGCATTATTATTGCATGTATTACAAAAATTGAATGCTCCTCGATCAGCTTTAACATGCATTTAGTTTTTTAGTATAAATAGGAGATTTTTTTTCTCTTATCTTTACTCTTAACCAAACACAAGATAAAGTTAAATCTAGATTAATGCAATATCCTGAAGAGTATGCAAGGTTTTTTGTCTATCTATATAGTTTGAAATTTTAGAATCGAAAAGCCACGCCATGCCCAGGAATAAATCTAGCATTTTCTTCTGTGTACACATGAGTTTCGTTCTTCAACCTGCCACAAAATGTCTCAAATTGAATATTTCTTGTTTATATTATATATTAAGAAGGAAATGAAGTTAAACTTACGATAGTGAAACAGTCTTATTCATGGTAGCAGCAGATTGGAACCAAGCACCATTTAGATAAAGCAATTCTCCATTTATTCTTGCTTTGATTCTTTTGTCCATTTCCTCAGCACCAATTGATAATGGTTCATCAGAAGCCTAAATTCAATTATCATATTCATATATACATCATCATGAAATAAATAAGATTTGTTCATTCACTATTAATTCCAACTAATTAGAAAAGTAATAATAAACATAATCACATACCATAACCCAACCCCATGTGTCAGCAAAAGATGGTACATGAGCCGAATATACCATCACATCTGCAAAGGGAGAAAAAAAAAAAGGGGGCAAGAACTCGTAAGAAAACAAATGTATTAATTATACTTATTAGAAGACATTTAAATGTCTTTATAATAGAATTTTCTTTAAATTAATAATATTCTTAAATTTAATTTGATATAATAATAATAATAATAATAAATAGCTAAAAAAAATTGAGCGTTTGAAAAAAAAATGTCTTAATTAAATTGGATCAACTTACATTTGAAGACCTGTTTGATTGTGTTATATATGGAAGTGAAGACCTCCTTGTGTGTGAAGATACCTGCTGGTCCAGCCTGAAAAAAAAGTACAATATTATTTTTCTTTTAAAATTTAAAAATATAAAATTATTATTCAAACAGATATCATCTTATGAAATTTGAAATGAGTTGTTATATTATATAAACCTAGATTAAAAATTTTTTCAATTAATATCAATTAATTTTGTTTTTAAAAATGATCTCTTTATTTTAAATTTTAAATCCTAAATTCTAAAATTTAATTACTAAATCCTAAAAAAATAAGAGATAAAAATTGATCAAATAATATATTAATAATAACCTGGGTGACAAAAATGCCATGATCATTGAGCTTGGGCTTCAAGATTTTCTCATAAAAAGATTTGGTGTAGAGTTGATAGCAAGGTCCATCTTCAAGTGGGTCAGCCAAATCTCCAACAATCACATCATATTTTTCCTTTCTCTTCTCCAACTCAGCCCTCAATCAAAGATTTCATCATAAAATTTTAGATTTCTAAAACACAAGGATTTTTATTTAAAAAAAAAAAAAATTTCGGAATTTTTATTTCTCGTTAATTCTTTCTTAAATACTTATATACTTACTTGGCATCATTGATGACAAGGTCAAGCTTCCTGTGATAAAATGTCTCCCTGTTCACAGTCAAATATTTTCTACAGAAATCTACCACCTCCTGAAACAATACACAATTATTTATAATGAATTATTAATGTGCCATGCTTTCAGTATCTACTGTCTACATACATCTTATTAGTTATTGTTATATTATCAACTTTTTAACCTGGTCAATGTCGCACATGACAACTTTGTCCATTGACTTATGTCTGAGGGCTTCTCTAGCAGCAGAACCTTCACCTCCTCCCATAATAAACACCTTTTTTGGGCTGCCACAAATAATAACAATTTTTATTTTATTTATTGTGAAAAATTATCACTACAACACTTCTAGTCCATAGCAGCGATTTCAAATGCCAGATAGTGGCCGGACCAAAAAAAAAAAAATGCCAGATTGTGGCTATCGCTGAAAAATATTTAGCGACGATTTTTTCAATCGCTACTTTCTTGCATATTTATCATCTTCTTTTTAAATCTATATAATTAACTCAATTATCATTTGCTGCTAAATAAATTATATGTTTTGTGTATATTCTATATTTAATAACACAGGTTATAAATAAGTTGATACCACATCTCATGAAAATAATAGCAACAAACATTTCATATATTTTTTTTTCTGTGTCTCTTCATATTAGTCAAAGGGTTCACCAAAAACAAAAACCCAATCAAGCTTACCAAGAAGCCTATATAAATAAACCATATATATGTGATATATTTGTGATCTTTAAACAATAATTTTCTAAATGAATATGAAGTAAGTGTGATTAGTTGTTATTATTGTATTCACAAGTTGAGTTATCAATGTTGTTTAATCATTTTAGTATAAACATTATTTGTGAAAAAAGTTTATTAAATAAAATCAATCACGTGTTGGTAACTGTATTATTTATTACTTTCTTTGAACTATAAATAATTAAAAACTCTATTTATTATACAAGTCTTTTATTAGTAGTATAGGTGCACTCTACAAGTTTTTCCACTCAAATTTTAATAATTACATGGCTCCTAAATGCAAATCTTAGGCATATTTCATAGCATATGATACTTCAGGAAGATCTAAAAGAAACCCAAAAAATGGTTTCCATAAATGAAAAAGGAATAATAATAATAATAATATCAAATATAATTTAAAAAAACTTACTTGGGGTGACATAAAAGGGAGGGATGAATCAAGCATTCATGATAAATAAACTCATCAGATTCAGCACTTTGCATCTTTCCATCAATCATCAAAGCCTACTCACAATATAAATAGAAAGAATAAATTAAAGTAATTATTTAAACATAGTAAATTGTATGCTATATATCTAGCTAAAACTAATAAAATCTATATAAGTGTATAAAATGAGTTTTTGGCAACAGAATATGAACTGTCACAAAATCTAATAATAATAATAATATAATTGGTATTGATACAGAGTAAAATGAATTACATTTGCAAAAATTATTAAATAATTATAACATAGATATATAACTTGAATAGAAGAATAAAATTCAATTATATTCCAAACCTTCCCAAAACGCTTTGTATCCAAAAGAGCTATGTCCTGGTACTTGCTAACCCCTTTGTGGAGCACCCTGTTGAAGATTAAAAAAAAGAAGTTTGATGAAGTTACTTGAAACTAAAAGTATCATCTTTCAAACAATAAAGAAAATACTAAAAATGATTGTAAAATCTTCATTTGCTTTGTTATTATGATGTACTTGACCTAAGTTTTAATATAAACTCTATTATATTAGACTCTAACTATTACCAATTTAGATATGTTCATTTTATTATAAAAAATTATAATTAGATCTTTACTTAAATATTATTTTTCAGGAAATGTAATAATATTAAAACATTTACTTTTAAAATATTTCATAATTCATTCTATATCAAACAAAAAGTTCTAAAAATTGTATTTTTCTTAACAAACCTAATTAGAAAAGACCTAACTAATTTTTTTTATCTAATCCAATAACTCAATTATAAATATTTAAATTATAAGGACTAAATTGAAAATTTGCTAAAACTGCAAAGACTAAAAGAATAATTAAACCTTACATTTTTTTAGATTAAAAACATTACGAGTTAGAAATACTAGAAAATGAAAGAAGTATAGTTAAAAAAAAGTTATTATTATTATTATTATTATATATTGATTTGGGGTGTGAAAAAAGTAAATTCAATAAAAGATTACAAACCTATTGAGTTTGAAGGACCATTTGAGATCATCATCAATGACTTCCTCATACCATAAGGAATCATAGTTTCCATTATTACTACCATTCTTTTGTTGATTATCAAGGCCAAACCTTGAGAACTGATCATGGTGGTTATTACTATTATGAAGAATACCATTTACATGGTTACTATGTTGAGTTTCATGGCAAAACTTTGAGAAGCCATTAACATAGAGCACTTGAGGAGCCTCACCCATGTTTTGCAAAAATAAAATAAAAATTCAGAGAATAATTGAATGACAAAAATACTCTAAGCAAGGATTTGTTTTGGGAGAGCAATAATAATGTAGTGATGGAAATTGTTCTTGGGGTGTGGCAATAGTGGGATGCACTCTCCTTTTATAGCTACTCCATGATGAAGAAAATGAAATTAAGAAATATTAATAATATTATTATGAATATTTTAATAGCATGATCCACTAATACATGGAATTAGTGGCGACATAAGTAATTATTCTGTTACCGACAACCATACCATATTGTGTCACATTAATGCACCCTCCAAATTGAGCATTTCGACCTCACCAACCAGTTTCTGCCCTTTGCAATAGGGAAAAATAATTATTGCACTTAGATTATACTATATAGTATAGGGTCTATATGCACTTTTCTAGTGAGAATTAAAATTTGTGAGTTATCCGTAAATGGTAAAGATGTGAGTTTTATTAAAAGTATATGTGTTAGATATATATTTGAATTCTATTTTAGTTTTTGTAGGATGTAAGAGATAAAATTTATATTGTAAGAAAATCTTCTATATATATATATATATATATCAATTTATATCTATCGAATAACTTCCCTTCAAATTTTAGATTTTAAGAGTCTGAAAATTACACCTCATTCTCCCATTTACGTACATAACATATGTATTAGTTTCATTTGAAAATAAAAATCAGCCTTTTAAGATTATATACAATTTAATTAATTAAATGCTACATTATTCTTTTTAATGTGCAATTTGATAGAACTTTAGTCCATGTATGTATATTATTTTCATTAATGATTGACAAAAACCTTAACAAAAGGAGAAGGCTTAATTAGCTTTTGGCCACTTCCTTCCTTAACTAGTGTTGGGAGTTTCAAAATATCTAACTAGTTAAACATATTGGCTTTGTTAAACTTTGTCTTATGATCATTCGAAAATACTTTTTAAAAGGAAAACTTACATCTAAACTCAAAAATATGTTTAAACATTATTTTTAATTTCAACTACCTTTAAAGAACGAATTTGATCATTTATTCTATTAGAAACACTTCTCACACTTAAATCCTAACTTAATCAATTCTTAAGTGATCATCTCAATTTTCTCCTCAATTAATATCTCAACACGATCTTATAATTTGTTTTTATATTAATCTTTAATAGCCTCATGTTTAATAATAATATGTTTTTATATTAATTTTTTTATAGCCATCATTTCAATAAGTTATCTTTGTATAGTAACTACTTTCAATTATATTATATTGTATCTATTTTATCTGACTAGTAAATTTCTTATGTAATTTATATTTGAATTCAACCAATCATATAACGATTTTAATAAGATTATTTGAGATATAATCATTCACTCGTCTCTTCTTATCGACTTAAACATTTGAGAGAAGTAATTTCGTGATATAATATTAGAATTTTTATGACTTAAATATTAAAGTTCGATTCTTGTTGTCCCGAAAGTAAATAAATTTAACATAATTTACATAAAAAAGAAAAAAAAACTTACGTAAAATTAATGTAAAACCTAAAAAAGAGGTTCTTTTGTGAAGCAACTTATTAGAGATATATCGTATGCTTTAATGACAATCCTCTCATTCAAATCATTTATATATATCGCTTTAGTTCTGTGATTTAAATTCGAGACCAATAAATAAAAGTGATTTTATACGAAATTATTTATTAAAAAACGTTAAATAATTTAATATGTTTGATTAAATTATAATTTAATAATTTATTAAAATATTAATTTCATCCGAAGTAAGTTTCTATTTAAATAAAAAACAAATTTACTTTAGTTTATCTAGCTACACTTATTAATACCCATAAAAAGTATGTAGTATGTAACTCTCTCAAGGATTGGCGGTACACACATTGGTGTACCAATGTACCAGCATTGTGCTGGTTGGTTTTGTGGTGGCTACAAATATGCCATTGCCATTGGCAAAGCCTAGCTGGTAATCCATGATGATATTCATTCATATATATATTTATCCATTAACGTTAGACATTGTTGTTGTTATGTTATATATGTGTGGACAAAACAACTTTTTTGGTGTCTTGCTTGAAAAATGAAGAAGTGGGAATTACCAATTAGCACGCGCGGAAAGTAGTTATTAGTTGGTGCATGCAATGCTGGTGGTGCTCACTGTGGGACCCACACAAACAAAAAACATGCACACGATGGCAACAAAAAGTGCCACGCCTGTACACATGTTCTTCTTTCATTGGATACAAAGGATCATTTGGTGGGGACATGAATCATGTTGGATATTTTTATTTAATTATATTGTGTGTGACCACCCATTTATTTATTTATTTTTAAGTTTTATTACTTTTATATGGAGTGTGGTCAAGCCAATCTTTGATATATATTACCACCCACAATGTGTTCCTGTGTATGTGTTAATACTAAGTAGTGGGGGTACTATTCATGTGAATCTCCTCACTCATTAATAATCTAAATCTTGAGTTTTTTTTTTTTTTCCCAAGAGTCCAGCATTACTTAAAAAACTATAGAAAACCGATTTTTATAATCATTAATTAATATTAGCTAATTTTCTTAGTGTTAAATTTGCATATTCACTGAAAATTTATATTTTAGAATTTAAGATAGTCAATATTATTAAATTCATTTATAAAAGAAAATATGTTCTCCAAATTAATTTTCAAAAAATTTTGTTAGTTATATTAATTTTTGAAAGTTACAATTGTAAGTTAAATAAGTCATTTTGTTAATTAAACGGGTTAAGATGACATATCATATATAATTAATAGAAATACTTATTTGAATTACAATTATATTTTTTAGAAACTGATACAATTAATAAAATTTCAAATTATATTTTAGATAATAATTTGAATGTTAACCCAAACTTAAGATTTAAAATTTAAGTATAGCCAGCATTATTATTAGCGGGTGGACAACGATGCAACGTCAATGATGGCGAGGGGTGAAAGAGGGATCATATTCCCTAAAATAAGACAAGCTCTTTTAAAGTCTTGATCAAATCTCAATTAAAAAAAGCTATTAATCAAGATGATGGGAATCGGATCAGTTATTGAATCGATAGAGAGTGATTGATTTAATAATTTAAATATTTAATTGGATCGAATTATGGTTAGACCAATTTACTAATATATAATAAAATATTTTAAAATATAATAGAAAATTATTTAAAATGCAATTTTATTAATTTTAAAAAAATGATTTTTACATTTAAAATTGATCCGATATTTCGATTTAACCTGTCTGATTTATAATCAGTTCACTGTCGATTCAATCAATTTTCGAACCAATTTTATGCCAATTGTTTTTCTATTTGAACTGAACTAAATAGATGATCGGTTCTTAATTTTTTCGATCAAACTGGCCATTTTCGATCCAATTCTCAGAATCATGCTATTAATACTAGGGCAAAATCCTCCGGAAGAAACACTTATAAATTAATTGACCATTATGCATTTTGAAACTTGATCTTGAGCATTAGAATCCTTGTAAGTACACTTCTACCATTGGACTTGAAGGAAACATCTAAGAGAAAGTAATCACATGTTTTCGTTACTAAATACTGTGAGTAATTTTATTCCAGAACAAATATGACATTTAAATGATAATTGGTTAAAAAATAATAGCACTATAAAATAATATGAAAGGATTTGAGAATTTGAATAAAAACACACAAAAATGACAAAATTGATTGAAAAATGAATAGTGCTATAAAATAATATAGGAAAATTATACGGTATGCCGCGAAAAATGCAGTATATCGATATTTCATCGCTTTTTAATCGTTGATCTTAATTGATTTTAATTATAAAATCATTATATAATTAAGATCAACAATTAAAAAAGTGCCCAACCGGTATAATTTACCATAAACATTTTTTTTAAAAAAAATCCATCCAAAAAGCATGGCATTGCCCATTGGCATGAAAGTAGGGTGAAGAACATGGAAATGTGTCATGTGTCATGTGTGGGGGCCATGCAATTGTAGAAGTATTTGAAGAAGTGTGTGTTTTGTAGTTGAGTTGAGCGTGGCTTAATTCCACTAACATTTTTTGTGGAGAACCCACTCTTTTAGTTTTTGCCATTGTCCTATGTATTTATGACTACCTCACTCACTTCTGTGTGCATCATCTACTATGTATACTAGTGTCCTTATTATTCCTCATTATGTTCAAAAATTCTTTCATGTGCCAACAAGGGAAAAAAAAAGGGAAATTTTCCTTTTTTTTAGTTATTTTCTTTTAGTGGGTGTGAAATTTCAATTTAATTAGACAAGGATTTCATTTCATGCTTGGAGAATCTTTCATGTATGTACACGTTTTTGGGAAATTATTGGAAAAGTAACAGTGATGGAAATTAAAGGGTGCGTGGGTATGTGTTAATTAGTAACAATGGTGAACATTTTATAGTAGCTATGAAAGCAACAAGATATTTATTAGTTGTAAATTGTAATGGTGGTAGTGAAGGCTTTAATAGTTATCAAGAAAATAAGAGGATCATAAATCACAATAGTGATAATGGTTGTGGAGAGTGGTAGGAATATGGAACCAATGAAATTGAAGGTGTATGTGGTGGTAATAATGGTAAGTTGGTAAATAGTGAGAAATGACACTATAGGTAGCTAGTGACATAATAATAATAATAATAATAATAATAATAATACTAATAATAATAATAGTGTGTTATGGGTCTCACGTGGGGGTTAACACATGAAAGAATAAAAAAAATCTATAAAATCTTCGGCTCTTTTACAACATGAGCTAGCTTTTATGGTGATGATTATCCCAAGATTTTGTTATTCAAAATAATGATACTTTCATTGAGAGTCGGCTAATCGGAAAGAGCCACCTACGAAGGTTTGTTATCAATGGAGAATTCTGACCGGCAAAAAATCGAGTGAAGTATTATACAATGGAGTCATTGGGATGTCAGAAAGGACTACCTATGAAGAGTTTTGATCTGTAGAGGATTCTGACCGACAAAAGATCGAGTGAAATACTACTGAGTGAAATGCCGTAAAGTGGAGTCGTCAGGTCATCGGCTTTTAAATGGGATGC
This sequence comes from Stylosanthes scabra, assembly GCA_036250425.1. NCBI lineage: Eukaryota > Viridiplantae > Streptophyta > Magnoliopsida > Fabales > Fabaceae > Stylosanthes > Stylosanthes scabra. The sequence continues at coordinate 41,660 of JASCZI010030553.1, read as the reverse complement.
TATGTTGCGAGTCCCACATTAGGAATTACACCTGAAAAAGAATTTTATAAAATATTGGATTCTCCTACCATATATCTTAGCTTTTGTAGTGATGATTCTCCTGAAATTTTATTACTCACAACATAATGATAATGCATATGAAAAATAGTTTTGTTTATATATTCATTTCTAGAAGGATGAAATATATAGTTGTTAGTTACCAGGGCTTAGGGTATATTATTAATGATGAAATTACGTTGTATGCATGATGCATGATTGCATATTTTGATACCATATTAGGGTTAGTTTATGGTATATTTGATAATAGAGAAAATTTTGGGAGTCGAACATATTAAGAGTCAATATATTTGAGGGTGATAAATATAAGAGTTATGAATGATATATAACTTATATATTTTATATATAAGTGATCACTTTATTTTTATTTGGATGATAATTTTTATTTTAAATGATAATTAATATAATTATTAGCTTCTTAATGTTTGTAGGAACACGGAAAAATTTAAAAATCAAACATGTTAAGTACGGGAGCATTTAACGATTGTTCAAATAACTTTCGAGTGTAATGGACTAGACAACGAGAATGAGATGGAGAGAATGTGCCTTCCGAGGAAAGAAGCCGTCGGAAGATTGTCCGGGGACTGATCGCCATGAAAGGGGGTTGATGTGTGAAGAAACAACCCTAGACGCTCAGAATTAGGATTACGAGGTTCTAGGTCTGATATTGAGATTAGGGTTAAGAGAATACATATCTTGTGGGAGTTTTTCCTCCAGTTTATATAATGTTGGATGATTAGGATTATTTGGAGATCCTATCGTGATCATATTAAATCTTTTTTTATTTGGCTTGATTCTTGCTCTTGTGAGCCATGTGTTATTAATATGGATTGGGCTACTATTAAAAAATTCCAATTAAAGCCACAATTGAAGCCCACTAATTTACCGAAAAAATCTAATATACCCAAGAAATATACATTAAACTTACAAAACTTACTATTAAACTAGGGATTCATCAACTAAATTGTTTATCAAAATCTATTATTCGCACTATTGATTAAATTAAACTAAAACCACAAATCAAACTCCAACAAATTTAAAATCATTCCTATTATTTTGTATAGGATAGGAAGTTTGCATTCCCATGCATCAACTTTCCTTATTTTTATTTTTATTTTTAAAAAAATTGAAAAACATAATTAATTAATAGTACATTTAGATTTTTTTCATAATAATTTAATTAGGTATGTGCCTATTTTTAGGTTGCTTAAAATGCAAATCATACAAATACAAATTTAGTTGAGATGTCAACATAGTGCAATGAAAAGAGAAAAGAAGTTAATTTTGTCAAATTTGTGAATGACAAGTGTCTACAGTAGTACTTGTTGCTACATGAAGAGCAATGAGTATTATTAATTTTATTCCCATGATAAATGTAGAGACAAATTATAAAGGGTGCAAATTAAAGCATCTTTGAACAAAATCCACAACTTGAAGGTTGAAGCATAGCTATGAATTATTATTTGAAGCTTTGAATTTTGTTGTATATATGATCATTTTCATGAACTTTATAGCTAGCAAAGTTCAATTCATGTGCAAAACATACCTTTATGGAATGTCTCCATTATATTAAGTCAATGTGTGCTCATTATATATCTCTCAATCTCTGCTCATTAAAGAAGTCAAACCTGCTATGTATATAATACATTTTTTTAGTTTTAATATAATCCATTTACATATATATATCCATAAAATTTAACATTTTTTTTTCTATTATATGTACTTTCAATTGTTTTAAAATAATTATTAAAAGAAACAAACATGATAAGGAAAATAATAACTGTATTGTTTTCACAAAGTTTAAAATTATATGAATAGAAAAAAATTATTCTTGAATAAATAATTACTATATATGTAATAAATGTTAATTCAATTATTATTATTATGTTTACCACTACCTTGACCAACAATGTTAGATCATTATTTTTTTTTCTAACTTTCTTATTTCATTTTATTTTTTTAAGTCTTCTTTTCATCCCTGAAATTTGTGACCCGTTTTAAAAATATCACTAACGTTTAATTTATTCAATTTTATTCATAATATTTTTTTTAGTTTCAATTGTACACCTAATATTAAATATTTAATGGCAAACGTGTGGCCAGTATTATTTTTTTGAATTTACCCTCAAAATACTATTTATCTTTCTCATCATCATGATAAAAATATTATATTTCTTCTCTTTTCGAATCACTATTTTTTTCAAACCCACTTTTCAACACCATCATGTGTCACCATTATTATCTCTTCCTCCCCTCACCTTGGCATTAACATCATCGCCAATTCGCCATAACCTTTATAAAAACTTATCAAATCTTCGTATTTGATATGTGTTGGTGGTGGTAGACGATATATAAAAAAGAGTAAAATTAGGGGGGAAAAAATTGATCATAGGTTGGCTATAAAAAATTTGATGATAATAAGGATATATTTGAAAGTTTTCGAAAATGTTAAAAGTAAAATTGAATCAAATTAAACGTTAACGATATTTTTAAAATTTTTCGCAAATTTTAAAGACAGAAAGCAAAGTTTATCACAATTTTTTTTAACGGATGTTCTTAGAAGTTAAACACTTGTTAAATAAACGTATACTATTTTAAGACATAATTCAAAAAATAAATAAATAAATAAATAGATGGTGTGAGAAATTCATTTGCATACATACCATTGATGACTTTAATTTTGTGGCAAGTAAGAAGCAGAAAGCGTGCTTTGTGGTTACTGGTTACAGCCTGCTTGTGTGCTCTGTGGCCACTATATATCCACTTCCATCCCAAATTGTTCTTTTCCTCTTTAATTTCTTTTTATTCATCATTATTGAAAATAAAATAGTTAGCATGCACTTCTAATTAAAATATTTTATTTGTAAGAATATATGATTACGTATTATTATCTTTAAAAAATAATTAATGCTTGTTATTAATTTAAATGATTTAAAACATAGACGTTTCGTATATCTACGTATTGAATAGTATAAATTGATACATTTAATCTTATTATTATTGGTCTATATTTTTTAAATGGATTTAAAAATAGTATATATGGTATAATATTATTTAGCTAAAAATGATCTTAAATAATTTATATATTTAATTAAATAGTATATTAATTTTTTAAAAAAATATGTATATTAATATCAATAAAATATTAAGATATTATTATAATTTATTTAAAAATTACTTTACATTTTATATAAATGACGTATTGACGTGTCCCTATATTTTAAAAAATTAAAAAAATAGTGTAAAATTATTTCATATACTTATATTATTTTAGGTGTACAGAAATTAAACTTTTAGAATAAAAAATCAAGAGAACACAAATTGCCCACAACATAACAACCTATAGGGACAAACTTTCTTGTTAAAATCTTACTTTTTATTTTTTCTTCTTCCTTGTGCTAGTTGCTGTTCCATTTGATAGTGGTGCTAGCTCGGTGCTCCAAAAGCAAAATTATTATTAATGATATTCTTAGTTGAAAATGAATATATTGTTATGATATTAAGATTTTGAGGGACACGCCGTCAAATTGTCTTCCACACGTGCTGCTGCCAAATCTTAAATGTATCTTCTTTAATTTCTCTTTTCCCTCTTTAAATCGCACAATAAAAATCAGTGTTGCTACTTACACAACTTTACTTCTTTCTCATGAAACCCTTTTAGCTAGTAATTTGTAATTTGAAAAATGATAGGGAGAACTAAAATTTAAGCATAATTATAAATCTAATTTTAATTAGAAAAATTTTTATATTTTTTATATTTTTAATATTTTTTTAAAAATAATATTTATAATTGAATTTTTTATTTTTTTAGATATTAAACCTATAATTAAGCTTAAGTTTTAGGTTTCTTTATTATAACTCTGCTAATTTATACAACAAAATCATGCATACATAAATCATATTATTAAGTTTTCATACATACACTATGAGCGACTTTCATACCAAATAGCGATGATTTTGAACCATCGTAAAATATTTAAGGCGGTTTAAGAAAATTACAGCTATTTGCTGAAATTATTGTAGTGATAGATAAGTACATGGATGAAGATATGGTGAATAACAAGGCTTGCATAAACAATGAGAGGAAAGAAGGTGATTAATAAGATCCCGATCTCTTTAATTTTGAGTTTTTTTTTTGTTTTTTCTTTCTATTTTTATTTTAATATTTGTTTTTGGATTTTAGTTATTTCGTAGTAATTCAGACTCACATTTCTTGTTGGGAAGTTTTGAGTTTTCTTTAACTGTAAAAGAAAAAAAATTAGATTTTTAGTGAGATGTTAAGAAGGAATGCTATATATTTTTATTTTCCCTTGTAGCTAACTTTTGATGATCTCACAAATAATGGAGGTATTTAGATTAATAAAAAAAATCTCTGGTAAAGTAATTTATTTATAATATATTTCGTTGTGATTTTTAACTAAAATGACAACGTTAGTTAAGTCATTATTATTATTATTATTATTATTATTATTATTATTATTATTATTATTATTATTATTATTATTATTATTATTATTATTATTTCTAACTATTTTTAGTATATTGTCAACTTTTTCAGCATGAAATTGTCTTAGAACAACCACATAATTAATAGAATTTACAACCCCACTTAAAGAAAGAAAGAAAGAAAGAAAGAAAGAATGCCTAAAAGAGATTTACATACATCTTGTTTTGAACTTGTTTTAAATAATTTGAGTACACCTATCTAGCTAGAACTCTAAGCATGCAATATAAAATGTTTCTAAAATAATCAATATGACTTTTAATAATGTAATGTCAAACTTGATAAGATTTTGCTATACCCAGCTTTCCTAGGACACCAAGTGTCATATTTTATCTTTATATTGAATCCTTAATGCATTATATATGCACATGTAAGAGTAACATCACCATCACTTTATTTAATTATTCATTTCATTTTTATAATTATCTATTTATTTCACTTTTTGTTGGGGTGTGTAGGATTATACAAAACGTTTTGGATTCAACCCGAAGCTAGATGTTCTTATATTTTTAGTTGTTAATTTTAATTAATTTTAATTATAAAAAATATATATATAATTAAAATTAATGGTTAAAAATATTAAAAAATTTAAATTTTCGATTATATCTGAATTATATCCAAGACATATCAAAATTTTTGCCTCCCATAAGGACTTGGATATGTCAATTTCCAAATTATATGGTCTAAGTAGTGTGTGTATAGCAGCAAAAGTGATCATCACTAGGTTTGGTTTCAATAGGGCACTATTAAAAAAAATTAAAAATATTATTATTATAAACATAATAAGGTGTCCAGAACCAAAGAATTTGGCCTTCCATGACATGACATGGACCATCATATTCATATGTTCTTTCCATTGGTTATATAGCCGAAAACTCATATTAATTAACCATTCCAAACTACTCATTATTATTACTTATTATGATGATTATTGCTAAGGCGTGCTTATTGCTTTCAACAGGCTGGAAGATTGCTTGGATCTACAAAAGTCCCTAAGAACGATTTTTTGGGGGATCATTTATTTATAAACGTGAGAAAATTCCCCTCAATAGAAGGTTGAAGTATTGAAAGATAAGTTAAAATTCAAAGTGGCCTTAAATTTGAATCGCAATTTAGATTAGTTTTTAAAATTTCAAGCTACTTAATTTGATCCTTAAAATTTTAATATGATGCTCACATTGACCTTTAGATAGTTTTTCATTAACGGCGTACTGACATGTTATGCAAGTACCATGTGTCAAAAGAAAGTTTAGCTACATGACGTCGAGTGATAAAGTGCAGTTAGTGACACGTGACATGCTAATGTGGACAGCAGTGCCATATGTCAAAACACGATTTGTCCACATGTTACAACCCTATTGAATAACTTAAAAATTCAAGAATTAATTTAAGTTGCAATTCGAATTTCAGCCCAATTTAAGTTTTAACTCCTTGAAAAACTCTTAAAGATATTCGGTTAGAGGTTTTTTGATCAAACTCTTCGTAAGGGAGTTGAAACTTCCTTCGAACATCTGCTTTCAAACTGGTCAGTGTGGGATATATCTATAACTATTTCGACGCTTAAGTTAGTTTTGATAATCTTCTAGCCATTGATGATAATATCGAAGGGATTAGTAGTTTGTCAGAATCTTTTTCCTTCTTTTAGCTTTTAAACGATTTAAAAAAAAAGCTAGTTTAAATTTAGGAAGTATAAAGATTAGGAATATTATACCTTATTACCTTAAGAGTGAGTTATTATTAGGATGACAAAAATTCCTACCGAAGGATATCCACAGCGATGGAAGGTTAATAAAAATTCGCAAAATTCACACGAAAATGAGAAATCCACACCCATGAATAAATAGGGACTAAATAGAAGTATTTGTCTCATTGTGACCCATGAAATCATTATTATAAGCATATTACTATTATGAAAAGTATTAGTATCATTTACCACAAAAAAGAAATTATAAATAAATTAAATTGAAGGCCAATTAACTATAATTCATATGTCATTATTTTTTTTTCTACTATAAAAAATTTCGAGATTGAGTATCAATTAAGATTAAAAAAAAACACAAAAATAAAAAAATAAATGAAAGCGAATATAAGGATAAGGAACGAAGCACCCGTCGTGCGATTGGCCTCCTAACTAATAATGCATCTCAAGCAAGTAGCCACTTTCTTACAATAAACTATAAATTGAATTATAATTGGGGAAATAAACAAATCGAAATTAGAGCATATGTGGTATTAATTTAATTTTATGCTTTTAGGGGGTGCTGGGGTGGTACTAATTTCAATTTATTTATGCATTTTTTGTGTTTGATTAGTGTTACGAAGCTATGCTGTCCTAAGCTATCCAAATGCTGTGTACGGAGTGTTACATTTTTTTTAAAAAAAAATTATTTTTGATGCATTAAAATTATAAAAATATTTTACACAATTATACAATCACATTCGTACTTTTAAATAATTAATCATGGATAAAAAAAATAAAATTATTTATGGTACAATCGTATATCAAATTAAATTCTTAAAAGAAATGTCCAATTAAACCGACCTCTTTTTTAAGTTATGTGATAATATATTACACATAACACTATTTTATTTATAAAAATATGTTAACTTCTCGTAAAATTTAGTTTGTATAATACCGCCATGCTTTAAGAATTGGGATGTATAATGTATTTAAGTATTTCCTTTTTTCCCCTTCTTATAATTCTTATTTTTCAATACATAAATAGACCAAGCTAGTTTGGCTTTGCCATTGAAGATTTCAAAGGCATTCTTTAAAAAGAAAGCACTTATTTTGGATTTTTCTTCTTTTATTTAAAAGTTAAAACCTTTTCTTCTTACAACAGTAAAATTTTAAAAAAATCTTAGAATAAAATTTGCTTCAACAAATTTTCCTAGAATCATAATACTTAGACACAAGAAAGCTCAAATAATAGAGAGTGACATATAGAAAGCGACAGTTTGAATTATGCATGATGACATGCTATACAAAGCATTTCAACTGTACCACGAAACTAAATATTCCAGCAATTTTAATTATTGATCTCAATCATAAAATTAATTTTAGCTATTAACCTCGATCATATATATATATTACAATTAAAATCAATAGTTAAAACCACTAACATATCTAATTCCATAATATACTTGAAATGTTTTCCTAATAAAAACTAGAAAATGACTAATATAATTATTTTATGGAAACTAATATGAATTCTACCTCAACCTAAGAGGTCAAAGAAGAAAAGACCCTAGGTCTGCTACTTTCATGAAATATGGAACCATAATGCACTATTATTTGTTTTCTGAAGTACTTACTCTCTCACACTCACAGTAAAGATCATTCCATTATCTTGATTCTTGATTATATCATACATGAGATTAGCTTGGAGCAATTAAGACATTTTAGACAGCGACACTCTAAGCTGACTTAAGTCTAAGTTAATGACTTAATTCAACGACTAATTGATAGGTGATATTCCTACTAGACTTTCGTATTACATTTTGCTTCTTTAATGTGCATCTAGTAGTAACTAGATTATTAGAGTTTGATCCCCAAAATTGATCAGAATCTACAAAGGTGGTAGAAATTGACTTCTTGAGAAGGCAATAGATCATGGTGCCTAATCTACATCAAAATCTATTTGGTAACTACAATTGGGACTCCATGGGATTATGCATGAACCAGCAAACCCCTTTTGATGCAGTGTAACCTCTATAGTTTTGTCACTTTTGTTATTGTAACATATTAGAGGACCCACCACTAGCCCATTAAGATTTGGTTCATCCATTGACATATTGTTGTAAATTGAAAGTTTTAGGGCTTGTTTCTTCATAGATTGGCTTTAAGATTTGATGATTGGCCCTAAGTCTACACTCTCAAATCCTGCATTTCACTAACCCCATCTTATAAAAAGTTCTTGTTATAGCTCTAGCTTGGAATCCAAATTAGAAGGCTGGTCCTAGTAGCCAATAGGTTTTAGTTCCAAATTATTTAAAGTGGCTATGGCTCGGTCAGCCTGTAGCCGATTCCCTCAGCAAGCTGCAGAACGGCCCCAAGTTGCCAGAGCAAGAACAAGCCAGTCATGGTGTTCGGGGTCCGCCGGTGGCCAGGTGAATGATCCAAGATAGAAAAAGAATAAAAAATGAGGTCAAACCATCAAAGTAAAAAAGATAAAAATAAAATAAAAAAGAACTAACCATAGGTTTTTTTATTTTTTTGTCTCACACTTACACACCCACACCCACACCCAGACACACACACTTCACCACCCTCTTATAGGGATCAAAACCGGTGCAGCTTCTTAGGAGAGGCCAAGGGATCCTACAATTGTGCTATGCCTCCGACCATAGGTTAATCTTGAGCTCGGTCCACTGGACTTTTTAAGAAAGTGTCCCTTTTTTATGTAGGACCAGACCCAAGTCTCATAAAGCCCTGTTGATACCCATATAAGGGACAAGATACACTATAGAGTATAGACAATACCCAAAAACTTCTTAGAGGAAGATCTTCTAAGATTGCCTCGAATCTTTGCTCACTTTTCTATTAGAATATTCTAGTGATGAGAAAACAATTACAAGAGTTGATAACATGGCTGCACTAAATGTAATGGCAAAGACAAGGTCAGTATGTGCCTTTTTTCCTGAAGGTATTCTCCAAAGAACATCAGCTTCATACTGAACATTAGCATCATTGTTGGTCAATTTGAAGAAACAATTTTGATTTTCAGACTGTTCCTTCGTGCTACAGCGCACCAGTATATCAGGTATACCAAGTTCGACCGTCGAATAGCCACTTTCATTCAGAGGCTGCAAAATTAGAAGCTTTAAGACTACTAACAAAATTAAGTATCATGATGAATAGACATGTTATTGATTACTAATGACTAAGTAGACACTGTTACTTCACTTCATTAGATAACTTTTCTATTAATGGTTTCCACAAATATTTTCTGACAGACTCTAGCATTTCTCATTTTCAGAGGGGTTAAAAATTCTACTTGCTCAATACCAAAAACTTTCAAAACAAGAAAGCATGCAATTGCCAGTAGAAACAAAATGAAAATGGCAATAAGAAAGAAGGCTGATTGAACTTAATAGCTCTCTTACTTGATATCGCGCATGCAATGGAAGCTCAACCTTGATATCAGTTGGCTCTAGCAATTTATTTGGGTCAACAGACAAGTGTATTTCAACAGCAGAACGATTAGACAAGAAGGAAGGAAGCTCTAGATTTGTATCACCAAAGACATCAACATCATTGAACACTGCAAAGGAAAAAAATGGGGGTTAATTGGCATGAAAAAATTGAGATATTCCTTTAACCATGAATTTCTTTTGCTCTTTGTTCCGAAGCATGTAAAGTATATACCACCACGATGAACAAGTCGCTGTAGTTCAAATGGATCAACAAAAACACCGGTAGGTAGTCTTTCGATAACAATTAAGTCACACGAGGATATTAGAAGTTGGGACGAAGACTGTGATTGCTGCGATTGAAACTTAAGTAATGTAGACACATGACGATGAGAACCTTCGCCTGTCAGATTGCGTTTCAGAACTGACAATCTTGGCACAAAATCGTGATTTTCGGGAAGCACTTGACACAAACCAACATTGACTTCTTGAGATACAAAATTATCAAAAACGGAATCATGTAACTCTCTGTATCTGTCAAAATAAGATTGCATCACGAATTTCTTGATGGGATGAAAGGTTCTATCATTTCCACCGTTGAAGTTTGAACTTGCAGAATCCACTACCTAAAATTGAAAAACATGATTTGTCAAAAATTAAAAGAAAATAAGAGCATGATTGCACTGAGTTCTTTCTTGTGTGTATCAAAGATAATATTCATAAAATTTGATTATTGCTTTTGTCTATCAGAAGTGACTTGGACTATAATTCTCTAAAATGAGAATTCATGTAAAGTGAAAAAATAAAGAATTGTTTACATTTGGATAAATATATTGCATTGTGTGTAGATCCCACTCCTTGATTTATAAGATCCTCATTTTAAAGGGTTAAAAAGTACAAAACCAAGAAGGTAATAGACCAAGCACAACTAACAGATATGTCAGTATAGGTTATAGGTATGATCTAAAACTCTAAATTGCACTAAATAAACATGTAATGTAGTTCTTTTTATTTCAAGGGGAAAATAAATTCCATTGGAGAGAGGATATGAGACAGCTTACAGGAGACCATATAAATGAACACATTAATAAATATATGCACAGTCCAATAAATCGCCTCCAAGTCCTCATGAGAAACTGAATAACACAAATTTGAAGCACCTGAAAGATTAGAGATACATTCACTAAATGATCAATGAATCACATAAGGCAGCAATTAGATGATATGCCACAAGAGTCAAGACAGTGTATGTGCTTGGCAAGGTTGTTAAACTCGCGTTTTAACTCGTAAACTCGTGAGGTAAATTTGAGGTAAACTCGTTTCTAGGTGAACTCGGTCAAACTCGCGAGTTCAGCCCCGAGTCAGCGAGTTTGAAAAATGACCCAGTTTAGCCCAAAACGACGCCGTTTTGAGGCCCAAAAAAAAAAAAAAAAAAAAAACGAGAATTAGGGTTACTCACCCACAGACCCACCCAAATCACAATAACACAACCCTACACTCTCATGCTCTTGCACCGTTTTCCTTCAACCATGGTCTCCACTTCACTCCTTTGATCTTCATTCTTCAGAGCCGCCGTGCCCCGCGCTCCAGTCGGCCGTCGCACTCCACCTCCACTCGGCCACTCCTCTCTTTCCATAACGCCGTCGGAGTCGTGTCTGTGCGGACGGTGCTCGTTCGTGCACTCGTGCTCCACGGCTAGAGGCTCTGTCGCCGTCGCACTCCTCTGTCGCCGGCGCCCTCTGCTCGTGCTCCATCGTTTCTGCCTCTGCTGGTCCTCAAGCCTCTGGCCCTCTGGAACTCCGCGGCTCCGCCTCCGCCACCCCTGCAACTCCGCAGCTCCGCCCCCCTGAAACTCTGCCGCCTCAACTCGGCCATGCCTCCATTTCTGGTAAGTGGTAATTACTAATTTTAACAACCATGTTGATGAATGATGATACATTGATACTTGATAATGTTTGTTGACTTGTTGTTAATCTGCATCTGCCATTCTGCGGTTTCTGGTAATTTTAATTTAACATGTTAAACACTTAAATGTTTAGTGTTATTGTTAATCTGTAATTTTAATTTAAAATGTTAAACACTTAAATGTTTAGTGTTGTTGTTAATCTGCCATTCTGGATTCTGCCTCTCAATTAAAAATTTCAGAAATAGAGTTTAAGAGTTTTAACAACCATGTTGAGTTGTTGATGATACTTGATTAAATTTATCTGATTTAGTAATTTACGGGATAATTGATAAACTTTTATTTGAAACTATGTTGGTTGTAGCTTGATTATTTGAATTGTTGATAATTGATGTAGGGTGGATAAGAATGTCTGAGAATGTTGGATCAGGGACAATCTACAAGTTTTATTTGCTCAACCTAGTTATCAAGCACATCGAAGAGTTGTACTCACTGCAAACATGAATAGAAACTAAATGAAGTGGATTCTTCCTTGGTTGTAACCAAATATATATGGTAAGTAAGGTTTAGATTTTAACCTGAGGTGTGCCAGTAGTTCCACTAATTAGAGGTAGAAGACAATCCATGCAAAAATATACATATTAGTACACATTCTTGTGTATGTTTCATCACTTTAATGACAACATTCAGGGGCTACGAATAAAGATTATTCCTACCTTCCTCCATGGTGAATCGCAGCAGCGCATTCTTGTGTGTCTTGTGTGTTATGTGTGAATTTATTGCATAATTGAAGGTTGTATTGTACTAATATTGTACCACTATTTAGTTTAATGTGTGTGAATGTTAAAATTTGTTAATTTTCAAGGTCTAGATAGGCTATATTTGATATGATATATATATATATATATATATATATATATATATATATATATTTGGAAAAAAACGAGTTTACGAGTTAGCTCGCGAGTCGAGTTTACATCGGCTCCACGAGTTTACTTGAACTCGCGAGTTTGACAACCTTGTGCTTGGCATTTTATAATATTAGTTGTTATTATTTTTATACAAATGTTATTATATTCAAATTAAGCGGCACTAAGAAGTTTTCCGCAGATAAAATGTTGCAGTTTATTTGGTGGCCACATGAAAGACTTATTTTACCTGACTAACTGGATGAACAGTTGGGGATGTGTGCTACACAGTGGAGCCATTGGTGTCGTTCGAGTGCATTATACCAACATGTGTGCAATTACACCGAAAGAGCCATTGCTTTTCCATATAAAAAATAATCAACCTCATCTAGCGCCATAAAACAACAGGAAAATTTTATCCAAATTTCAAATGAAACATGTATACTAAAACCCAAGACATAGATATAAAAATCAATGCATCTCCCTACACACACTAACAAATTCAAATACACCAATTCAATTCATACAAAAATTGGCTCATGCGCTTATGCTAGGGAGCTAACATATCATCAGCGTTTCTTAAGTTTCAAAATATAGACTTGCTAGTTAAAAATAAAAAATAAATAAACACACAAACTTGTTAAAAAGGAATTCTAAAAATGGAAGATTGTTCAAGACCAGTGGTAGTTAAAAAAGAATAAAATTTCAAAACTGACATCCAGTCATACACATATTATTCCAAACTGAAAAATCAGATGTGGGAATGTATTCCAAACTCCAAGCACATTCATAACAGCACAAGAAGCCTGACTAATTCCAAAAGAACTTCAATTTGAGCATTATTATTCTAATGAACCCCTCAAGGCCAATGAATCCAACCAAAAGGGTGTATTAATGCTCACCTGCAAACAGCAATAGCATGTACTTAAAATGAGTCTTTGACTTTTTTTCTCAGTGAAACCACTACTCCAAACATTGGAAGTTTAAGAACTTCATAGAAATGTTCTGCACCCATAATGCCCCGTACATCAAGCATATGCAAATTCTTAAATTTCAAAGAATATCAAACAGATCTCCCACCTCATCTAACAGTGAAAAATGTGCAACAGCTTGCTGTATAAGACAAAAATGCATACAAATAACAAAACTAAACTTTTTTTAAGAGTAAGAAAATGGATTAAAGTACAAGTCTAAATACATATAAATCACACAATGCTCAAAGAAGATTCAAAGAACAGTGAAACTGTGAAATGTACCATTGGCATTAAAAGCAAAAGGAATGTGACGTTTCCATGTTCATTCCTTGAACAATGAAAAACAACACCAGAGGATCTGAAACAATATTGTCATCCTCAGACACGAGAAAGGTATCAATGAACAACCAACTCGCTGTAAAGATGACTCCAAAATCCAAATCCTCCAGCTTGCAGAAAATTCGCAAGAAAAACAAAAAATTGCAGATATGAATGAATCAAGAACAACAATTAGCAGCACGATCATGATGCAACAAGCTAAAAATGACGAATCAGAGAACTGAAAGAATGTGAAGCTACGATTAACGGAGCAGAGAAACACAAATGGCTATGAAATTAATTACGAGAAAGCAAGAAAAAATTGGAGAGATGAAATAGTAATGTACTGTGTTCATTTTCGATTCCGAGGATTCAAGCGCTTTGTTTCAAAGAATGATCTGCGGCTATTCCGAACACAATATATGAAGGTTTAGCGCGATCTAAACCCTAGAGAAGACGAGGGGGGTTCTGTGGTTGGGATTTTCAATTTCAACAAACCGGATTAAATTTTGAATCGGTTAAAACGAACTGAACCGATTCAAACCGGTTCATCTTTCGTGAGTTTAAAAACTGAACCCTTTGTGCCTTTGGTTTGCGTTTTCATTTTCTGTTTTTATTTTCAATGTCTTCTGGTTTTTTGGATTTTGTGAAGAAAAAAGTAAAAACAAAATTTTGTTGTTTTCATTGTTTTCTCTTTTTCCTTCACATAATTCAGAAAACAAAAAACATTGAAAATAAAAATAAAAAATGAAAATGCAAACCAAACACACCAAGATGCATTTCGTTTGTGTTTTCATTTTTAGTATTATCTGTTTTCTTAATTTTGTGGATTTATATAACTTGATTTTTAATATAATGTCTCGAGACTTTTTTGGTAAAATTCATGAATCTAGCTTTGTTTTCATGTAAATTCTTTTTCTATCATTATGACCACAGTAACTAAACAGCATATATTCTTTTTTTTACCGAAGATAATAAGGGGAGAGGTTCGAACTCGAGATCTCTGTTAGAGAAAGGGGACAAATGCCATTTGAACTACAACTCGTTGGCAACAGCATATATTTTAATTCA
>JASCZI010030553.1:9528-26583 GCA_036250425.1 Stylosanthes scabra | reverse complement strand
TGTGTGTGTGTGTGTGTGTGTGTGTGTGTGTGTGTGTGTGTGTGTGTGTGTGTGTGTGTGTGTGTGTGTGTGTGTGTGTGTGTGTGTGTGTGTGTGTGTGTGTGTATCTGTATATATATTAACCATATTCTCTGTGAGAGTTTTGTGCCGACGAACCAGTAATTAGAAACTTGGGAATTGGGATATCCACTTTATATGAAGCGAAGTATACATGTTAGTTTTCATATAATCATACCACTTGCAATGCATGGTCAAAGGTAGGGATAAATATCATGCATTTCCCATTGATAAAAGGAGGTAATTGTAGGGGTGAGCCGTGAGCATGATTTGGATTTATAGAACCAGTTTTGTGGTTCATAAAACCAAATTGAAACTGGATTTAAGAGGAAAATCAATTTTAAACCGGTTTAAAAAAATGAAAACCGATTTTAAATCGTTTTGGAAATTCAAAACCGGTTTTAATAAAAAATTTTAAAAAATCCAGTTTTAAATTCAGTTTTTGAAACTAGTTTTAAAATTAGTTTTCTAAATTAAAAAATCCAGTTTTAAATCCGATTTCTTGAAAATCTGGTTTCCGGTTTCAATATTCCAGTTTTGAAATTGAGTTTTTAATGCAAAAAAAAAAGGTTAATGATTAATGGTGCTGTTCAAATTCAAAAGACAATATCATAAAATAACTTATAAGAAAAGGATCTGCAAATTCATTGATAAAAATAAGAACTTTAAAAATAAACAATTTGTTTTTGCTTTTGCTAATCTTTCATATGAAACTCTTTAACTGTAACCTGTTCTTCATACAAAACTAGCTAACATGCTGAAAGCAGAAGAATCCATATTGACTTAAGCCATTTTATTATTATAATAATAATAATAAATCATATGTACTCCAACAAACGAACAATCAGCCACAGCGTGTGTTAACAAATATTGCACAACATTGTGTCTACTAAAAAAATGCAGTTTTGAATAGGCACAATCAACTCTAAACAATATTACTAATATTTGCTCAACATTGTGTCAACTGAAAAAATGCAGTTTTGAATAGGCACAATCAAATCAACTACGAATAACTACACAAATCAATGCTAATTTTATATGCAATCGAAGAGTTCTATCAATAAGTAATACAATTTTCAATTTTTCATGTTAATTTATGCAGCCTGAGTTCTACACTTCTTCCCCCACCAAAAAATAGTAACCCCAATGAAGAATAGACCAAAACTAGAGAAGAAAAAAAAAATAGGCCAAACTAACATATCATATGTGACATCTTCCAAATTGAAACTATACCACAGAGATGAATCTACAAAAAAATAGCTACCTTCAATGCTTCTATTCTGATGATGATGAATAATAAAAGTGTGTTTTTTAATATTGCACTTGATATGCTTAATATAGCATATAGCATTTTATCAAACATATAGGGTGCATATGAAACCGTAAAGAGGCATTTTGTATTACTAATTTTTTAATCAAAATAAAATTCTATGAATAAAAGATTGGAATTCAGAAAAACCAGATAATAATTACATAGCAAATCCAAAATCATAGATAAAATTTGTTGTTGTAAATATGAAATTATCAACGGAAACAATTGAAATTCCAGAATGAAACTAACCATTAGGGTTCTGAGGCGTAAGGCTGGAAGGAAGCGATAGTTGGTTCTCGGCGGTTAGAAGGGTCACTGTTTGGCCTGAGGATTTGTAGAGAAAAGAGAAAGGTCAGAACGAAGAGGGAGGAGGCTCTGTAACTCTCGGTGAACACTGAACATGACTAGAGGAGCACATAAGGAATTTTCCAAATTTTGGATCTGTCCGGATCCAACTTTGGTATTGTTTAAATGGTTTGGATTAAAAATCAAACTATAACATTTATACGATTTTATTATGATTTTTTATTTAAAATTGATTTTTTTTTTTATGGTTTGATTTGTATTGGGTTTAAAACTAAAAGAGAAAGTCTTGGAGCGAATATTAGAGAGACAATAGGGATCAATATCAATTTTGGTATTTGCTACGATATATAGACTAATTAATATGTATTGATACTTTAATTATTTTAAACCAATTAAAATTTACCACGCAATTTTCATTTATTATAGTCAGCAATGTTATTTTTATTTATTTTTAAAATAATTATTTATCATTGTGTATACCAAAATACTCCTTATATGAATATAAAAAGATAATTATATCATTTCATTATTTTTTTTATAAAATGACATAATAACTCTTTCTTTATTATGTAGACAAAAGTACCCTTTCAGCGGCGCCACCCACCCACCTCTCCTCCCTCACACCCATCGCATCACTCTCACGCTCGCCGCCCCATCCACCACCTTCTCGATCCAGGCCTCGACCTCCAGCCTCCATTTGAAACCAGACGCAGCTTTTCCACTGCTTCTTCTTCTTCTTGGAAGCGCTTTCTTCCTTCACGTTCTCCTCCAACATTAAACGATCGAAGGAACCATCTTTACTGAATTTACTGCGATACCGCAATTCAATTTCTTATAAAAATAAAACCATACATGATGTTCTCATTGTATATATTGATTTTGTTTCATACTCTGAACCCAGACATGGTGAAATAGATCGATTCTGTCAGTCAATAGGAATTCTGATATTTTATTGATTTCAGGGTAAACTATATTTGCTGCTTCTTTAGACTAAAATTGTATTTAATCCCAAGGCTAAAAGATTATGATTGAATAGAGCATACATTTTGCCCATACAAGTGTTCCTCTATAACAGCACATTTCATCGAATATATTATTCTTGTTGTAAGATGTTTCTAGCCTTAATTTAGAATTCAATGTTGCTGCTAAAGTGAATAAAATTGTATCAGTTGAGTGTTCTCTTGAAGACCATCAAATAAGAAGAAGATCATGTAAGTGATTATGGATATAAGAAGAACTTGTAAGTAACTATCTGCTGCACATGCATATAGCACCTTCAAAGTTGATGTATAAGCTTTTGGTGTGATATTGTTGGAGCTTCTCACAGCTAGAATGGCTCATAATAAAGGGACTTTTGATCTGGTTAAGTGGGTTAATTCTATGGTTGGAGAGAAATGGAGTGTTGAAGTGTTTGATAAGAACTTGATGTCAGAAGGTGCTAGGGAGAGAGGATGATGAACTTGCTCAGAATTGCACTGAAATGCATCAATCTCTCTCATGTTGATAGACCAAGCATGAGTGAAGTTGCATTAGCCTTAATTGATACGTATGAGGAGGAAGAAAGGTCTTTAAACTACTAGGAATATGCTAATTTGAGCCAAATATGTTAAGATAACATTATTCTTATTAAGGAGTTTTGAGTATATTTTTTCTAGTTTTTTGTTTTTGGTTAATTTCTCTTCCAAATTTGGTAGATTCTCTTTACATTTGGGTTCTTCAATCTTTGTTGGTAGAGCCAAAGATTGGTAGAGTAACGATGGAGCATTTTACTTTGGATAGACAAAATCATAGGACTTATTTAGTTGCCATGAGTGCAAGATTATGTGACCCTACAAAATTTAAGGTTGGATATTTAAAACCTGAGATTTCTGAAACAAACTATATTACATTACATGAAACAAATCATGATTTTTGTTTTCTTCCCACAAACTTGGCTTATGCTAAAGTGATGAGCTTTACATGTCTAATTGTCCATTTTGTCCTCAATAATAGTTTTATATGAACAAAAATACATATCTCGGGAGATAAATAACATATATGAACAATAATACTACTACTTTAGTAACATTCTTCAAGGTGGTGCCAATTATCAGAAACAAAGCAAAAAGGACACACGTGAATCAAGAAGAAAAAACGGGAATCCTTTCATAGGATAAAATGCTCCTCGTGATGTGCAAAAAAGATGAAGACATGGGCAATTCCTGAAGCTCATTGAAGAAATCAAGTTCTTCTGATTTTGTTGTTGCCAAGTTCTTGATCTGTGCATAGCGTAGTGGATCTTCTAACAAAAGATCTATTCTTTCATTGCTTTTCAGAGTGCTTAGCTTCAATGGATCATCTTGATCTGTAACAATAATCTCTTCATGGCTGCTGCGTATTGGAGATTGCAAGTAATGAAAAGTCTTCTCACCACATGTGCCCACAGACACAGCAGCACTACTAGGCTTGTCATGATCATTATTTTCTTATTCAACATGTATGTTCATGTTCTTGTTCTTCCACCTTTGAGAGGTTTTCTTCTGTAGTTTCTTCAGTTTCTTCTTCGTTTGGTTTCTGTGATAAATTTGCAGTGAAGATTATTTCGTCAGGAGAAGGGTGGTTATGTGTAGAGATGTAAGTGATTATGAGCATTGAGGCATCTATCCTACATCTCTCTACTTGCTTCTTCGCTGAACACCCCTTTGATTACTGCATCTGTAATAACTCCTACACAGTTATCATATTCATACCAAGATTAGACTTTTTGAGATCTTTATACCATATATGCATAGATAAGTGACAGAATCATGGGTTCAAATTTCCTCTGCACTCTAGCAGCACATTGAGATTATGTTTTGAAGTTGTCTTCAGACACAAGTGACACAAGTTTATTTGGAAAAGAGACAAGTAAAGTCTATCTTATAACAAATTTTGTCACAAAATATATATAAGGACAATAAAAATAATTGTGTTCACAAACAATTCCTAAATAAACTTAATTTCTTTGAATTTTACACTCATCAAATCTAACCATCAGTTTAGAATTCATCCTAAAAGGGCCTTAAGCAAAGGCTTAACATAATATAGGAGCGGAAACAAACAAGAACATATTACAAGCTATCCAGAATAAAAGGAAAGGGGATATACCAATGAAGAATAGGTAACTGACACAAAAGCAATACGTATCGAAGACAAATCAAATTAATATAATGTCTCTCATTTAAAACATGCTATTAACTACAAATGTGCACACAAGAACATTAGAGACTAAAAAGAATCTACTCAGAGGGAAGAATAGTTGGAAAAAAAGGTTGGGAAGATCAATTGAATTCAATTCAAAGTAAGACAAAAAAAAAATCAGCATATAGTTTCCATTCAATTGATTGAAAGGGTTCTGAAATTAAAGGGGAACATTAGAAGAAGGAACTAGAAAGACAACAAAATCATATCACTGACTTTCGCCTAAAAAATATCTATCAGTTCCACAATGATTACCTCCATTGTACTATAAGTTCCTCAAATCCATTAATAGTAGTATCACTTAGTTCAAATTCAAATAATTGAAACTGATTACAGGTTATGACATACTTAGGCTTTTCAGATTTAAAATGCTTGGTCTTTGTAAACTTCTATATTAAGTAAATATTGCAGATAAGTTTTAATAGAACAATCACTCTAACATTGCCATTCAATTCAAACTTTCTTTTTAATAGAACAATCACTTTAAAGATATAAGTTTTTTATATAGTCATATCCATTTATTTGCATCTTTACCAGCTATATGTGAATGTTGACATGTTCACATCATTTCAAAATCTAAGAAACTTTAACCCCCAGAATTATGGAACAATATGAATACCAATAGCTATTATGTTCTAATAAATAAAAAATATTTCATAGCAAACTATGAGCAGTAGTCCCAAGAAGCAGCAAATATAGTTTACCCTGAAATCAATAAAATATTAGAAATCCTATTGACTGACGATCTATTTCACCATGTCTGGGTTCAGAGTATGAAACAAAATCAATGTATACAATGAGAACATCATGCATGGTTTTATTTTTATAAGAAATTGAATTGCGGTGTCGCGGTAAATTCAATAAAGATGGTACCTTCGATCGTTTAATGTTGGAGGAGAAGGTGAAAGAAGAGAGCGCTTCCAAGAAGAAGAAGAAGAAGAAGCGGAAAAGCTGCATCTAGTTCCAAATGGAGGCTGGAGGTCGAGGCCTGGATCGAGAAGATGGTGGATGGGGCGGCGAGCGTGAGAATGACGCGATGGGTGTGAGGGAGGAGAGGTGGGTGGGTGGCGCCGCTGGAAGGGCATTTTTGTCAATTTAATAAAGAAAGGGTTATTTTGTCATTTTATAAAAAAATAATGTAAGGATATAATTGTCTTTTTATATTTATATAAGGGGTATTTTGCTATACACAATGATAAATAATTATTTTAAAAATAAATAAAAATGTTATTGCTTACTGTGATAAATGAAAACTGCGTGGCAAATTTTAATTGGTTTAAAATAGTTAAAGTATCGATACGTATTAATTATAATTAGTCTATGTATCGTAGCAAGCACCTATCATTTTTTTTTCTTTTCTCTTTCTCCTTTTACCACTCACTATTTTCCTAATTACACTTATTGGCTCCCTATTAGTCCCATAACGTTAGTTCCCTAGCATTACTCAAATTAAAATTTTGGATTTTTTTGCACAAGGTAATTGTATGTTTTTTTTTAACCAAAGATATAGATTTTATTGATGTAATGATCAATACAATCCTGTGTGGGTTTTAAAACAAAGAGAAAAAAAAATAGATAACAAAAAGGGTATACCCAACGAAAATGAAACAATATTGTAAGAGAAAAAATAAAAGAATAAATAAACAGGTCTTGAGAATAATTTCAAAGAATTCTCTAGCGCCAACAAGGATCAGAGACTAGAAATTCTGTCGGGAGTGCTTTCACATGGGATAGAACTTTCCCATGACTTTTTCGATTCCTATCGAAGACAATTGAATTTTTATTAAGTCACAGTGCTCACAGGAGATATGCGAGTTTTGTCATGGTCTCTTGGTATCCAGGTTGTCGGATTTGAGATGCAACAAGCGCAATCCACCACTAGCAAGGGGAGAAAAGTGATTTTCGAGATATCACCCTTGCCAGTGAGGAATGATTACAAATCTCCTCTACCTCGGGACCAAAAGATAAATGCGTGCAAAACGGATTCAGAGACGGAGGAACATCGCGGACATGAGGCGTTAATGTGAGGAAGATGGCTATAGTGACGTTGTTTAACAACTAGACCTTCATGTATGAGTTTCCATATAAAATTTTGACTTTTGGGGCATATTGAAGATTCCAAATAACTTTCCAGGTTCCCTTTTCATGGAGCATTCATGGAGTACAGTAGGAGCTTCATGGAAGAAAGAATAGGCAATGTGGTAACCTGAGTGAACATTATAGGTTCCTGAGCTAGTATGTATTCAAAAACTTGTTCATTTCCTTCCTCAATTTTGGTTTGTTGCATTTGAGCACCAATAGTAGGATTGAAATTTTCTTTAATTGCTTATAGGTTCCATGTTCCAGAATCTAACATAAGTTGCCGAACCGATAAAAGATGAGGATTACGATTATCTGCTACTGGAATTCTGAAAGAAGGGTCTTGTCCAAACCATGGGTCCTCCAAAATATTCACAGTGCTATTGGGAATGATTCGCCACTTCACACCTTTTGCAAGAACCTTTCGACCCTCAAGGAGACTCTGCCAGGCCCAAGATGGACGATTCCCCACTGTTGCATCAAAAAATGAGGTAAACCTAAAATATTTGCTTTTAAAGAGTTTATAGAATAAGGAATGAGGCTTAGTTAATAAACATCATTCCTGTTTTGCAAGCATACTCAAATTAAAAGCTTTTAGATTTTTGAAACCAAGTCCTCCCTGCAATTTGTATCTGGTCATTGTATCCCAACTAATCCGATACATTTTTCGTTCCTCTTGTTTTTTACCCCATTGAAAATTCATCAATAGTTTATGTAGATCATCCAAAAGTGATTCAGGAAGTTTGAAACAATTGAGTGAATACATAGGAATTGCAGTTCCAACAGCTTTAATGAGAACCTCTCTTCCGTTAACAATTAACAGATAACAAAGACTATTTCCAATATGCAAGCTTCTCTGTGACTATATCTTTAACATAGGTAAATGTTTCTTTTTGGATCTACTAATTATAGATGGCAAACCCAAATGTTTCATTACTCATGTCAAGCTTCAAAGCTAAATCATTATCCCCATGTGTTTTATTTTTCAAAAAATGCATGCACTCATGAGTAACAAGAATATTATCACTAATCAGTTTACCACGAATAAAAGCACTCTGGTTATCACTAATAATTCTACCGATAAGAGGTTGTAGTCTATGAACAAGAATTTTTTAGATAATCTTGTAAAAAGGTCGTGCTAAGACTAACAGAACGAATATGAGTCATAGTAGTGGCATTAGGGACTTTAGGAATCAAACATCTCTAAGTATTTATTTTTCCTATTCCGAGCCTGGAATTTGGAGTGAAAAAATCTGGTATTCTGATCACCCCACTTCAGCCAATTGACTCATGATTTTTCCTTCCAAAACCTATCTTCCTTGCAATAGGCATCAGCAAGCTATTCTTTAAGCCGAACAATTTCTTCCTTCTCAACTTCATGTGTTATCTCCTTGAGAGAAGGTAGTATGTCCTCTAAATAAATCATCAATCTTCAATTGTTACTTGCTCTAGTAGATTGTCATTTAACTAGTTCATGTCGCAGATGCTTCAATTTCTAAATAGTTGGAACATTGTTGAGCCTTCCACTCGAAGCTACCAGCAGTCATGAACTAATCTATCCACTGTTTCATCCTCACACCACCTCTCTTGGACGGAAGCGCCTCTTACTCAGTTGAACTCCAGAATTAGAATTGATAACGAGAAGTTTATATTTAGAGCCATTATCATTTAGGTGAGTCATTGTTGCCATATGATAAAATGCTCTTATCATCATAGAAATTAAAGCACGATCCAATCTCTCCTTGATGGCTCTCTCAAAACAACTTCTTTTTCACCAAGTAAACTTTTCACCAATGTAACCCATGTCCTCTATTCCGCCCTGATTGATGAAATCCTGAAAATTTTGCATAGATTGTAGAGATTTTTCATTACCTTCACTCTTTTCATGTGATACAACAATTGCATTAAAATTACTAGCCACTACTAATAAATAATGTTGAGTACTTCTACAAATTAAGTTTCTCTGCTACGATCAGAACTATGAAAATGGATAACTAGCACCTCTCAGTTGAGTTGCATCTTGAGATCCTCCACATAGAACCAAATAAAGAAATTAGAGCTTCTTTTAATCGATAAGTTAATTCCTTCTTGTCATGCAATAGCCAAACCTTCAGCTATTCCAATTGAATCAACACAATAAAAGAAGTGAAAACCACATCCACGAAGTTATCCTTCCACAAAGAAGATAGTGTGTTTTGTTTCACACAAAAATAAAATCTCGGGAAATGAGATCTCATGATGGATGTCGTGAATTCCCAGGTTTTCCCAAAACCCCAGCAATTCCACATCATCAGCTTCATGGATACTAGATTCAAGATTAGACTTACACAATAAAAAAGTCATAAACTTTTAATTTTAGGTGATTTTTTTTTTAAAACTCTGAAAATCCTAGCAGGATACAATAAACCCTCGTAAAGACCTTGGTACTCAGTTGTGTACTCCAAACGAGTACGAGAAAATTCCAGAGTACTGAAGTATAACAAGGTACTAGAAGACTGGAATACTGAAATTTCAATAGGGCACAAGAAAAAATCCTAGTAGAGTACTTAACGGACACACTCATGCTTGTATGTTACATTTAACTAATCAGCTACAATATATAAGATTTTAATGTCTATAACATTATCAGTATTCTCCATATCTATTATCACTACATCTTCTTACTTTTCCAAGAAGACATGGATGACTTTAGATCGAATGTAAAATCGTGACAATGCAAATCGTATCTCCCAGTTCGTGTCATTTTAAAGATATATATGCGCATATATATATATTTATTAAAGAATGAGCCTTGGATGGCCCAATTCTTGGTTCCATTAAAAAAACTATTATTTTAAATAAATATTTTTTCTCCTGTAATTTTTTTCTTTATTGTATTATTTTTACTAAATATCGTTTTTATTTTACAAGAATTTTATTTTTTAAAATTTATTGTTTAAATAATACTAAATATGAAAGTACAGAGAATACTAGAAAAATTATGAAACATTTTACTTTTTTTACTTTATAAAATTTGTCATTGTAATTTTTCTACATTATTTATTATTGTAATTTTTATAATATAAATTATTGATTCTATTAGAAATGTCCAATTAAATAGAAATATAACTATAAGCAATAATAAAACCATAACTAATAAAAAGTTGAGTGAATATCCGTCCTGACCCTGATAAATTGTTAGACAAACAACGAGGCCTGTGATAAAAAAAATACCCCAACCCGGACCTTGATATTTACCACCGTGGACAAATTCACCATTCCATCTATGTCCTCTATCTAGGGTTAATAGAACTGAATATGTAGCATGTTAAGTGGTGATCTAGTCGTTAAACATCAGCCTGGACGGATACACTATGTTACGAACGAACCTAACCCATCAGTTTTTATAAAACTCGATCTTAACTTGCTCAATCTCAAAACAATAAACCCTATTTTATAGGACCCATTTTTTCTGTAGAGAATTTTCTCTAATTCTTCGACTATTACCTCCAACCATGAGCTATGAATGTTATTTAATGAACAAATCATCATTTTAACTTGTCACGTAGATATATTCGAAGAAAAATAATTAAAGGAGGGGGGTAATGTGTCTAACAGCGATAATTATCAAGCGTCGGGTTGTATATTTTTTTTATCAGGGTCTCGTTGTCTTTTGACATAATTGTCAGGGCTATTTGAGATTTTACTCTAAAAAGTTGGAATCCAAAAATAGTATTAAGAAGAAATTATTGGAACTATTATTATAAGAGTAAATTATACAAAGTATACTATATCAAGATTAATAAAAATACAAAGAGTACTATAATAAGAGTATTTTATGACCTTTATTATCCGCTTAAAATTCTTTATTAAGATTTATTATTTTTTAGTTAATAATTTTTATTTAAAATTGGTTAGAATAAATTAAATAAAAAAATTAACCATAAATAATAATAATAGTAAAAAATTATAGATACTAAAAAGAGTACTAAAGATATTTTAAAAAGTACTATAAAAAACATATTAGAAAAGTATATTAAAAAGTGATTACGATCAAAAAATAATTTTTTCTAATATTATTCAAAGAATATTGATTTTATCAAAATCAATTTTAATATGTAACTGTCAAACAAAAATCATGTTGGTACAAATTTATTTTGGTGCTTGCTACGATATATATATTAATTAGGTGCTTGCTTCGGTACTATCGCTAATTAAATAAACCAATAAAAATTTAACACGCAATATACATTTATCCACGTCAGCATTAAATCTTTTTATATATTTTTAAAAAATATTATATCAATATAGACAAATTTATCCTTTTATTTTTTTTCAAAAAATCAAATAGCTCTTATTAATTTTATTGAAAAAATTATTTTTGTAATAAACTTAAACAATTAAAATTACATCTTATTAATCCAATAAACATATATAAAATAAAAAAATAAAAAACCTGTTGTACAAAAATAAGAATTTCAGATTAATAATAATAAAAAAATTCAATCACATTGAGAATCATCTAATGTTCATCCTCAGCATCCCTAGTGTTCATCTCCTTCTCAAACCCGTCAAGCCCCTCTCTCTCCCACCTCGGATCCGCTGCCTTTGCCTTTGCCTCAATCCCAATGCTGTCACGCATTCCGGATGTCTACCCTTCCTTCTTCCAACTCTTCCCTTCCCTCCGCTCCACGCTTCCCCAATTGCGCCATACCCGCAGCTGTGGCGCGTCGCTTCGGGATCTCCCTCGCCGAGTCCTGCCGGGGTGATTATATATATATGCTCTCATGAATAAATCATCAACTGGATCAACTGTTGCCACACTAACCAGTCTGCAATTCTCCTCTTCATCCAATCTCTTCCCTCTTCCACTTTTCATGTCACCCTTTCAATCTCTTCCCTCTTCATCAATTAGTGGTGCTGCTTTGTAGATACTCCCAGTAGAAAACATGAACTTAGCCTTGAATTCAGGACCAACCTAAGCTTGTATAAATATGCAACCAAATTAGACAGATATTAAAATTTGTGAGTATCGAGTATATTAATATCATTCAAACGGTGAAAAGATCATTGACATAATTGATGAAGCTTGTCTCTCACAAGAATTTATTTTTAATTGTAAATTTGTAATATCTAAAAGTTATGAAATTATACATTGGTTACCTTGCCAGATTCTTGGTTAATGGTTCCTTGGAATGCTTCTGGGACTATATCGATCTTCAAGAATGGTGGCAGTGGCAATCCCAACAAATTGGTTGTAAAACTAGTCAGATGTGGAATATAGAGTGTTTCAAGTTGAAATGAAACAAGTTCATTACTGTTATCTGTTACCAAGCATGATTCAATCCCTGTTTCTCATGCACTTTTAGTCATTTCACATTGTTCCTTCACCTTCTCAGCTTTCACATGCTGCTGAAGTTGTCACAAATATGCATTGGATACACCTACGTAGCCTTCTCAACCTGCTACATATGAACCTCCATCTCAAAAGGAACTAGACTTCCATGATAAACAAATCAATAGAGCCAAAAATGTTTACTGTTTGAGAATCAATGGAATTCTTAGAGTTGTGTTTGGTTTGTCATCACCCAAAATAGGGAAGGGGAAGGGATTGTGAGCTCCATTAATCACAGATTGAGTTATTGAAAATTAAATATGACAATACCTTGAATGTTATTGCAATTTCAAGGCACAAATGAACCACTTTTCTAGAGAGATAGTTCATTTGTAATTGGTGAATCATGGACATAGTACTCAAATGAACTTAAACTAACATTTCTGAATATTGAAGCTTTCCCCATGCTGAGTCCTCAAGGGGAAAAAGAACTTCCATTATAGTAAACTTATAGATTGTAGAAGAAAGAAAATTTCATTACTCTCCTAAATAATTGCAGTTAATAGCTTAACAGTGAAAATAGAAAAATAGATATAGTCATATGGAAACTAACTATAACGGAACAACACTATTTACTAGAAAAATACAAAAAGTTAACCAACTTTCACTCTGCATGTGTTCTTCACACTCGAGGCATAACCAAGGAATGCTTGAGCAGCAGTGTACATTAAATCAGTAGCTCCCATGTAAATTAATCTGATTGTCACTTAGTAAACATATGCAATGTACAAATTTCACTTAGTAGCTCCCTCAGATTCCTCAACCTCATGAAACAACTTATGCAAAACAGTAAGTATCGGGTTTCAACGTATTAAGCCACCCTGCTTAAACATCCAAGATCCTACCTTTGGAATCCACCAATGCCTGAACCATCAAGAACCCATCTTCATCCAAAAATTCGCTTTCAACAATTGGGGAGTGAGCTCCACCCGAAACCCACCACGACTCTCTCTGAATCGGTGCGGAGCTCAAAGTGGTGTCCTAGTTTAGTAGTTTATAAGTTATCGCCTTGCAGACCGCGAAGAAGGCGCGGCAGGACTCGACGAGGAGATCCCGAAGCGGCGGGCCACAGCTGCTGGCAGGGCGCAATTGGGGAAGCGTGGAGCGGAGGGAAGGGAAGAGTTGGTAGAAGGAAGGGTGGACATCCGGAATGCGTGACAGCATTGGGGTTGGGGTTGCGGCAGAGGTAGCCGAGGTGGAAAAGAGAGGGGCTCGACGAGTTTGGAAAGGAGATGAACACTAGAGATGCAGAAGATGAACATTAGATGTTTCTGGGTGTGATTTTTTTTTTTTTTTGTCTATTTCTGGGTGTGATTGAATTCATTTTATTATTAATCTGAAATTTTTATTTTTCAGAACAAGTGATTGTTTTATTTTTTTATTTTATATATGTTTATTGGATTAATATGATGTGATTTTAATTATTGGTTTTATTATAAAAAAATTTTTTTTAGCAAAATTAGTAAGGGTTATTTGATTTTTTGAAAAAAAAAAAGGATAAGTTTGTTTTTTAATTTTTATTTATAAGGGTATTTTAGTATATGTATTGATATAATAATTTTTTAAAATATATAAAAAAATTTTAATGCTGACGTGGATAAATGTATATTGCGTGTCAAATTTTTATTGGTTTATTTAATTTATCGTATCGATACGTCTTAATTAGCGATCGTATCGGAGCAAGCACCTACTAATTAATACGTATCGATATTTTAACTATTTTAAACCAATTAAAATTCGCCATGCAGTTCTCATTTATCATAGTCAGCAATTTCTTTTTATTTATTTTTAAAATAGTTATGTATCACTATGTATACCAAAATACCTCATGAATAATTGTTAAAAGACTAATTTATCCTCTTTTAATACATTTGTTAAATGACTAATTAACCCTTTTTTTATTTATGACTATAATACCCTTCACAACAACCTAAAAAAAAAATCAAAACCCAAACCCAATAATAATCTAACATAATCCAATAATTAACAAAACAAAATCAAAATCGATCATCACCAAAAAAACCATTCAACATTCAGCCCCTTCTCCACCAATTTCACGCAATCCCTCTTCTTCCATCTTCACCCCCTCCGCTCTTTTGCCAGCCTCCGGTCGTCCGCCGTGCTGTGGTTGCCGCCGCACCCCCGCCCCACTCACGCCCACCGCCCCCTCCGCTACCATCATGAATCTCACTTTTCCTCTCCGCGTCCACGATAGTCGCTGCCGTCTGTCCTTCGCGCCGCCGTGTTCTGCCAAAGAGTTGCAGGTATTTAAGGTCGTCTGAGGTATGTCCTTCTATTTTAGCTGGGTTAGGTCGTCTGAAGGGGGTGTTTTCGGCACCGGAGAGGACGATCATAGATGGCCACCCGCTCGACTGAGGTATGTCCTTCTATTGTAATCCTTATCGCTGAGTTATTTTCTCCTCTGTTCTTGTTGAAGTTGCAATATTTCATAAGAAATATTCTCCTCTCTATCCTGATCATTTCTTCTTGATTTGGTTGTCGAATCCTTTACGTCATTTTGAACTGAATCTGTATTATCTTTGTTTAAGAGAGCAATATTTCGTTGTGATTTCCTACTGTGTTAATGAGATATTGCTTGTTGTCTTATGAAAGTGATGATTCCAGTAATTTGTTATATTGCTTGAAAGATCAAACCTTTGTTCCTACATAGTTATTTTGTTTTATTGAGTTATTTTTAAATTTTGTATCTCTATTGTTCAAACATAGTTATTTTGCTTAATTGACTTAAGGATGAAACTTGTGTTCCAATGAAAATTCTTTATGAATTTGATTCTTTGTGCCAATGCAACAAGCAGAGTCAAAGTGACTTTCTCTATACCTTCTGTATTAAATTATTTTGCCAACAACGTATGAATAATTACATTTGTATTTGAAAGTTAACTGTCAATTCTTCAGTGTGTATGTTACTACAATGGATTTCCCTAAAAAATTTGTGTTGGTAGGATTTTCTTTTTTGTTTCTAAAGGTGAGTTTTTCTAAATCTTTTAACAGAATCAGATTCCTTTGTGGTCTCAGAGAGAGCACGTACAAATCATCTGGGAAGAATGAGGAAGTGACCATGATGCAATTCACGTTGTGGTGAAAATCTGTGTCGATCCCCGGTTGGAGAAGATCTTTTGGGGCTTGACAAATGCTCAGAAGACTAAAGTAGCCCAAGATGTGTTTGTGTTTTAGCAGAATCAGAAATTATTAATTTGTGTTTTATTAGAATTCTGCATACTTAGTTTGTGAGTGCAAGAGAAATTGAACTTGACATTTTTTGTGTTCAAGGAATTCTAAACTTGTTGTTTTGTGTTTTATTAGAATCTGAACTTGGTAACTTGTGTTCAAATAGAATTCTGTATTTTCCTAGCTTGTGTGTGGAAGGAATTCTAAACTTTCTAGTTTGTTCAAGGAATTCTAAAATTCTGGCTTTGCTGCTGTTGCAATTTATATATTACAAGAATCTTAGTAGTTTATTGTTTTTAGTTGGCTGAAATGTTAAAATGCTAACTTGCTGATGTTTGATATCTTATTTTTAAATTGAAATCTTGTTTTTAAATTGACCCATCTCACGTAGATCCAAATTTGTATACCAAAGGCATTCTGATTTTGAAAAATAGTATTTCAGGACAAACCAACCAAACAGATAAAAAGAGATTTGCAATGCAGTGATATACAAATCAATTTAAACAACTCACCATTTGCAGGTGCAGAACAACTAATATAGCATTGTGCTACAATAGAGTCATAAAGATTTGATTGAACAATGAGCTCTATTCCTAATATACACCACCTATAATATGAAACGGTCTTCATATATAACACACAACGAAGACTAAGACTCAAAATTCAGGAAAATAAGCCATTTAAGAATAAAATACAAAAGGGATTACAATTTGGTTCCACAGAAGCATGACGGATATTCTCAAAGTCCACGGTGATATTCTAAATTGTTATAATGCTTGAAGAATGCAAATTGAGTTTGTGTTCCTGAATTGCATCAATTATTTGGCAAAATGGAAGAAGCTATAGGCAACACCGTAACACCTTATGAATAAATATACACTAATATATTAATCAAAGTAAGTGAAAGAATGGTTTCATAGCTGACACCATAGATCAGAGTTAATTACAGCCACATTGAATATGAGTTTGGTAAAAGGATTGGTAGCCACATGGATTAGAAAATCAAATCTTAAATATTGGACATTAGATTGAATATAAATCTGTCCATAAAATGTTGAAAATCAAAGTACAATTTTTTTTCCCATAACAACATACTTTCTATTTGATTAGCTAGGACTAAATGTTCACCTCAAAACCTAAATAACAACACTATTATTAGAAACATATAAAATACAAAACCTACAAGATTCATACAAGCTAACATTCTCAACAACATACACTCATTCTCAATCTTCCCAACCCTCTCATGTATCTGCAAGTTGATGCTCGAGTTAACTTTAATGTCTTCCGCATCTCGTTCATAATTTTGAGCACAACTCAAATCTGCAACTTTCAAAGCAAAATGAATCATCAAAACAGGAAAAATCACTAGAAGCATAGGAGAATAGAAGCATTAGACTTAGGTGGATGATGGAGGAACTAATAAGCAGAGAAGAATATAAATAATATATAAAGTGATGCAAAACCACCTACGAATAGTTACAGGGTCTATACTTATGGTTACAACAAAAAGAGAAGG
>JASCZI010030552.1:29247-43139 GCA_036250425.1 Stylosanthes scabra | reverse complement strand
ATTGGCCCCATCCTCTGCATGTTTTCACATGCCCTGCCATTTGTGTGCCGTTTATTACACAATCCACAGCACCTACTGAAACCAGTCCCAATCAAAATTAATACACGTATTTTCCTTTCATTTTTTCATCTTAGACCTCTCATCCCATCGCTATCACGTTTTTGCTCCCTTCTTGTGTCTTCTTCGATCCTTAATTACACACTTTATCTTTAACACGTCATATTTAATCACGTGTCACTCACTAAGTTGCACTTGATATGGTTGTTATGTACAGTAATTAAGAGATTAATAACGAGGGGGAATGCAGATATTTATTGTGACGAAGCATACACATACGTAGCAGTTTGGATAATTTTGATGCTGCTAAGTGGTGTACTTGGCAGACGTATAAGGTATTCGTAGATTACACAATTGACTAGTTGTTCTCTTGTATCTGCAACCTCCTTATCTAGATTTAATTTTCACCCCCTCGTCTTAATCCAATGTTCGTGTTCTTGCTGATTTGATTAGACATGCAAGGTGCTCTTTTCACCTTAGCCATTTAGTTTCTTCTTTCGTTTGCATTTATGTCTATTGTCGGTTTCAATATCACAATCTTTCTATATTTTCACTCAGTTGAGTTAATTACGTCCATTTGCATAGGGTTTCCTTCCATATCAATAAGCCTGATATGAATGCTGCTAATTAAGTGCTACCAATTTACCACTTATTAAGACCCTCCTTTTATATAAAATGTTAGACAATTACTTTATCATTATTGAACTTTGGTTTAGTAAGTTTCCATGTTAATATCAAGCTTTCATTGTTGTACTTTTTAAGCAGAGTTGAATATTCGCGAGGAGAAATGTTAGATGTATAAGTATTTTTGTTAATCAAGTTTAACTAAGTTGGTTACAGTCTAACAAAAATTATTTACATTAGTTAAAAATAAAGGAATTTAATTATAAAAATAATTGTATTATAACCAATACAATTCTATTACACCAGAATATTTTGAAAATTCATGGCTTTAAATTACAATTTAAAAAATAATTTAATCTTAATATATTGATAATATAAAATAATTTTACATATATATTAGCTATTAATACTAATTAAAAAACAAATATAAAATTGTGTGAATATGAAAATTAAACTGTTATAAATAAAAAATTGGAAACATAGCTGACCTGTATCACTAAACACTCATTGTTGCCAACAATAACATGATTCCTCTACGATATGATGTTTGTGATAGGTACTAATTAATAAAGTGGATAAGAAGGTGTTACTATTAGAGATTAGTGATTTGAAAAAGGCAATCATGCAGGTTTGTAGCATACACTGTAGACGACGAATGAAACCGTAGAGTAGCGAGTACAGTTACAAGTGACAAGACACGAGATGCATATGGCGCAAAGTTTATGTTGGGGTAGGGGCCCCACGTTGTCTTTTAGTATAAGAGGCTGAGGCTCCACTTGGAGGGGAC
Organism: Stylosanthes scabra; assembly: GCA_036250425.1. NCBI lineage: Eukaryota > Viridiplantae > Streptophyta > Magnoliopsida > Fabales > Fabaceae > Stylosanthes > Stylosanthes scabra. The sequence continues at coordinate 41,671 of JASCZI010030552.1, read as the reverse complement.
CCACAGTGACAGAAGACAGAGCCATTCATTCACTCATATTTCATTTCGTTGTCATGTTTTCAGAATTTCATATATCATATCATAACGCATCAATTCAACTTCACATGTGTTGGCTGCTCCTCCCACTGTCTCACTGACCTCTAAGCAAAGTTGAAAGCCTACACTACATAAATTGAAATTCCAATCACCCTATTTTTGTAACTCTTCACATTCACTTTTTTTTTTTTTTTTCATATTTTAAAGTCATCTTGAAGATTCATTGTTTTCTATTTTTACTATTTCATATATTTTATTTCTAAAATTTTAAAATTTAAAATAATAAAAAGCACAAAATTCTTTAAAAATAAAAAACAAAAAAATTAATTTTAATACACTAACAATATAAACAATAACATTCATTCTTTTAAATAATTAATTATAAGATGAATGAAAAAAAAATTTACGATATAAAATTATGTAATTAGATGAACATATAAAATATTTTTACATTGACAATGTATCAAAATTAAATTCAAAACAAAAATAGTTCTAACGCATAATTTATTTTAATTTTATTCTAAATTTATCTTAATATCTAAATTATGCAATAAAAAATAAAAAAATTATAAATTGATATAATTTACTACATACAAAGTATACATATTTTAGCGGTCAATGATATATTTAGAAGAAATTAAAAAGTTTTAAAACAAAATAAATAAAAATATAATTTATCTTATAATGAATAACCAGACTTTATTATAATAAATGAAAAAAAATAATGTGGTATAAAATATTGAAAGGTGCGTAGGTGTATAAAAGTAGGGTGTAGTAGCACATGGAGGGGTTGCACGTGGTGAGGCTGTACGATAAGGGAAGTAAGGTAGGTGCATGTGAAGATTCCCTTCCTTAAATGGATGGAGCCCACAGTCTGCATGGCTTCACGTGTCCTGCCATGGGCACAGCCGTTAATTGCAGCATCATCACCGTCATCTACTGCCATACCCCACACCCACACCCACACCCACACCCACACATACTCAAATGCATTTCCCATCATATCTTTCTTTTTTAACTCCAATCTCTTCCTCTTACTCCCTCCCTGCCCCACCCCCCTTCATCACTCATCATATGCTATCAATATTTTTAGGTATCTTGAATGCTACACATATTCATATTCTAAATACAAATGTTATATTTTTATGTTTATAGACTCTTCATCAATACTAAAATAAAAAATTAATGTGTTTAATTAATCATTCAATATATAGGAGTTACTTTTTTTTCAAAATTTATATTTAAATACATCTGCATATTATAACTCACCAAATTTTTAAAATCTTTATCTATCAACATAATTGAACTAAATATTTTAATTAATATCACAATATTAATTTTAGTGTATTGTTGATGTATATATAATAATTTTATTAAAAATTCTATCTTATTATGTTATTGACTACTTAGGATTCTGAAAATACAAAGAGACAGAAATATATAGAATAAGATGGTGGAATATAAAAAGATATCAAATAAATTATAAAGTACAATCATCAATTTGAAATAAATTATTTAACTAGGAGCTCACACTTGGTGACAATTTGATATATGCGAGTGAGACTAAGCTTTCTAGCTAGATTTGCATGATGGGAGGATGTAATGATATAAGATCAAGAAAAAATATGCCTTCGGATGTTGTCTGCACAAGAAAAGGCTTGAATGAGTTTCCAATGAAAAAGAAATATATTTGTGTGACTATAATAAGTTTAATAATCGATTATATATATATATATATATATTATTTGTGTATGAGAGATAAAAATATCGTATGCACTTTAATTCACTCATTATTTTAATGTACAAAAAATATGTTATTAAGACTTATATAAATACATGCATAAAATTCCCAATAAATAAATTAAAAGTTTTTTCATTGAAACGTGATTGAATTGACTTGTCAAAGCTACACATATATATAACATATTTTTTATTATTAATTAAGAATAAGAAAAAAATCATGGAAATAAAATTAATTTATAAAAAATCCGAAAACTTTTAAAACCAAAAATTTAAAACTCAATTAAAAAAATCATAATTTCAAATAAGATCGGAGAAGATCAAGTTTGAAAAAGAAATTATTTGTAGATTAAAATTTAAAATTAGTGATCAACATTAATTACTATGTATGTATATCTCAATTTATATTATGTATTTTAACGTATATATTATATTATACTATTGGTTGAATTATTCTAGTGTACTACTATTATGGCTTGAGTTTTAAATTAAATGGAAAAGGAGAAATTATTTTCTACTTTTAGTGATTTTGTTAGGCTTGTTTGACATCTAAAATTAGCTACTATAATATTATTGGTTACTTATTATTTTTATATAAAAAAAATTGTATTATTTGAGAGGAGGGGTTGGTTTTTATTTGTTGTAAAAAGGGTGTTAGGGGTTTATCTTTCTTTCCCTTACATGAAAGGACAAAATTCATTTCCTTGACAAACGTGAGAGAGAAGTGTATGTATGTATGTTGTTGGCATAGTTGGTTGCTTGCTTGCTTGTAGCATCAATTTGCACAAAGAAATAAAGAAAGTGAAGATTGAAGAAGAGAAGTAAGCAAGTAGAAGAAGAGTAGAGATAACACATAACACAAAAACATGTTCGATGGATTGCCATCATCATCAGACCACTTCCACCAATTCATAGCACCAACAACAACCACAAGGACCACCACCACCGCCACCACCACCACCACTACTACTCTTCCTTTTCATAATCATCATCACTTATCATCATCATCATCATTCTCCCCACTACTCCATCATGCTTCTCTAACCCCCACCAACACCAACACCTTCCTACCCTTTGACCCTTATAACCCTCATCACCATCACCATCACCATCATAATCACATTATTCCTCTACTCCAACAACAAGAACAACCAAATGCCACACTTTCTTCACTCAATAACAACAACAACATATTATTCCAGAGTGCTACTACTGATGATGTAGATGAAAGAGATCAAACACAGTTATTACCCAACGACTTGGTTGACTCTTCATCATGGAGCAACGATGAAGTGGTTGCACTCTTGAGGATCAGATCAAGCATGGACTCTACTTGGTTCCCTCAACTCACTTATTGGGACCATGTCTCTAGGTATGTTCATTCGTATTACACCATTAGTTATATCAAATTAAACAAACCTCTCTTTCTTTTGAACTAACACACATGGTTAATAATTTTAAATGATCATCAATTATTCATCATAGGACCTAGAATAGTGGAATTTCATGATTCTGTGTTGATGATGATGTTGAATGTGGTAAAGTAGAGACAACAACACACACGTGCACATTGTCACACTAGTGAGTTCTGACACATACACACGCGTGTACATACACACAGACTTCGAGAGAGAGAAAATGTACGTGCAGTTCTGCGGCATAGAGATAGATGAAATTTCAATTGGGAACCACATACATTTTGCCTATTACATGTTCGACACAATGCCGTGCTGCAAATCAAAATAAATAAATGCTCATATGCTAATTTAATCTATGTTAATGGGTGATGAGAATGTATATATGATGTGTTCAGAAAGCTAGGAGAGCTTGGATTTAAGAAGAGTGGTGACAAGTGTAAGGAGAAATTCGAAGATGAGACAAGGTATTTCAACAACTACGCCAAGAACAATAGTTACAGGTTTCTTAATGAGCTTGAAGAGCTTTATCAAGCTGATAATCATCGTAATCAAAGCTCTATAGTAGAGAACCAAGATCATGTTGTGACTGAAAATACCCAAGATTTCGAGCACCCATTTAATGCCGGAGAAGAAGAAGAAGAAGAGGAAGAGGAGAGTTCAAGAGATGACAAGTCAGTGAAAGAACAATGTGAAGAAGAAGAAGAAGACAGTAAGAGTGAGAAGAAGAAGATGACAAGGAAGAGGAAGAAGCATTGCAGGTTTGAGATGTTGAAGGGTTTCTGTGAGAGCATTGTGAACAACATGATGGCTCAGCAAGAAGAGATACATAACAAGCTCATTCAAGACATGCTCAGAAGAGATCAAGAGAAGCTTCAGAGAGAGGAAGAATGGAAGAGGCAAGAGACTGAAAGGATGAACAAGGAGCTCCAGATTATGGCCCAAGAACAAGCCATTGCAGGTGATAGGCAAGCCTCCATCATCGAATTCTTGAAGAAATACACAGCAACAACAGCAAGCCCTAATGATAATCCTTCTTCTTCTGGTGGAGACAACAACAATCTTGAACCAACACCTCCTTCTTCTTCCAATCTGATTCTTCCAACTCATCAAATTCAAAACCCTAGCTCCATTATAAGTGACACATTATTGCAAGTACCGCAAGTACCTTCTTCTTCCAACAACACTACTACTAGTTCTTCCTCCCTCAACCTCCAAGATCATATTCCACCTGAGCAGTCAAATTCAATTTCAACCGTGCTTGTTAAGCCTCTTCATCAGAAAGAGAGTAATAATAATAATAATGATGTTGGGAGAAGATGGCCAAGAGATGAAGTTATGGCTCTGATAAACCTTAGATGTGAGAGTCTTAATAAGATGAACAATAATAATGGTAGTGAAGAGAGGGAAATTGGGAACAATAATAATAAGGTTCCTCTATGGGAGAGAATCTCACAAGGGATGTCAGATTTGGGATACAAGAGAAGTGCAAAGAGATGCAAAGAGAAATGGGAGAACATAAACAAGTACTTCAGAAAAACCAAGGATGTTAATAAGAAAAGGTCCATTGATTCAAGGACTTGTCCCTACTTCCATCAACTCAAGACTCTCTATGACGAAGGAAGGCTTGTTCATCAACCGGAGACCACGCCGGAGCAAGTGGTTCCTCCGGTGAGGTCTACTCATGAGAAAACTTTGATGCAAGTTCCACCATTGAATTTTGGTTAGTTTTGATTATTCATTTATTATTATTGCAGATATTTATTTTCTACGAACTAGTGAGGTATGAGGTAATAATTTAGTAGTACCACTCCTTCTGTGTTTTGCTGTTTCGCTTTATTTTCTTTTTGATGGTGGTGGTCATGGTGGAAAGGGCCTTAATTTTCTATATCTATATTTCTATATATAGCAAAAATTGAATGTATCCGAAATACATAAATTTCGGCAAATTATTTGGTAATTACGAGCACCGACAGATTCATGAGGAATATCACATAATAATTAACTGGATTACTATGTTCCATGCATGCTCACTAGTAGAATTGTTTTATTCCACTTCATTATATTGTAAAATAGTTTTCTTTTCTATCTTATTGTCCAATGATTCGGATATGTTAGTATTTTTGTTAATATTAACAAATTAAACCCTTTATTTTTAACTAGTGAAATTTAGGATTTAGGAATTTGTTGGATAAGTTTTAATTCAAAGTGACAAATTATTGCTCTTATATAACATCCACTCTTAAGTCTTAAGCACTTCCAAACTCTTCTGTTGACTATTAGCTAGGACTGGAATGATAAGCGGTAGTGAAACTAATTATTAATTAGTGCATGCGTTAGTTCATCCAAAGCCACAAAAACAATAATACTGTCTTTCTAATTATTACGGCTGCTATTTATATATCAGCCAAGTTGATCATTATTAGAACCTTGAGTTTAAATTCAAATAAATGAATAGTATATTGTGTGGCCAAATTAACAAAAGTGGCATTCAGTGGGGTATGTGTAGTAGTAGTATGAGCATCAGCTTACACTCCGAACAATGCAAAAGCAAAAAACCCAAAACTAAAGATTCGCAAGGACTATGATAAGACGTTTAAATAATTGAAAAGAGCCATTATAGATTTAAACTTGTATGCCACCATTATTGGAATAAAAATTAAATATTCCAAAATATGTCATTAAATAATGCAGAAAAGCGATGGTAATTTGCTGATGAGACTCACATAAGAGTGTGTGAGGTAGGATTAGGCCATTTCTTCTTTTTTTTTTTTATGTTTTCTTTTTCATGAATTAGGCCATTTCTATTAATTCCAATAAAACTGTGGTAAGGTGGGCTTGGCGATAAGATTTATAGAATCGGGCCAATTCTTATCCAAGCCCATGAAGTTATGAAGCACTTGGATTTTTTGGGCCTCTCAGCAGGCCCAAGATTGATAATTTTCATTATTTTATGAAGTGATAATATCACAACCAAAAAGAAAAATATGATAATGTGCAAAAAAAATTTTAAAAAATTATATTTTGGATTAAGTATTAAGCATTTAGACCTTTCCACAAATCAATTTATGATCTATTTTAAGTTTTTAACTATTTTAGGATGCAATATATTAGATAAGTATGTCCCTTGCCATACTGGATTATGGGAAGCAATCCATATTCTCTTTTCTTCGGTCCTTCCTTAATGACGTAAAACTCTGCCCAAATCCACCGTCTTTAGATTATGTTTGTTTTTTATAATGTTTGAGGCATGACCCAAAAAAAGGAGGCATGTTTGTCCCTTCCACTTAGATAGATAACTTTAGCTAACCTCCTCAATCTTCATAATGCATATATTTTGTGATGTCCTGTCCATTCATATGCTTTGGTACACTAAAAATTAAATGGAAAATGCTCAGTCACAGAAAGTTGTAGTACATGCCTCACGAGTTACAATTACGAAATACATTTTACCTTACCACAATAAATGTCTGTTCATGGAACTGATGATGATGCCTTTTCCAATTGTTTGGTAGGTCAGGATTCAGGAAGTTGCATTCTTTACAGGTACACGATGGCTGAAGCCTGCATATTCACGTTTAAAGTGTTGAGATTAATTAATTCCTCGCAGAAGAAAAAAAAATATATTAATTGTGTGTATGACTAGTAAAATGTCAATGTCTGAATTGAATAGTGGTTTCTTTCATATTTGCAATGTAATAGTTCCTCTCTCTTCTTTAGGTATGACTCACAGGATTAGCATATTCCCAAAACTGAAGCAATAGATGAAGAACAGGAGATATGGCTAACTGGCTACTAGCATTCTGAGGTTGAAAAGGACAATTTTGTACATCACTTTTGAGAAAATATTTTGACTTGATATATACATATGGAAACAAATGTTTTATAATGCAAGATCAAATCTAAGTACAGTGTGTAAGGATAATGAAGTACTATTTGAATTTGAAAGTCTCTTAGCTTGTTGTTAACATGACAACTAAATTTAATTGGCATCTAATTAGGCGCCGGATGATAAGGGTGTTGATTGAATTTGACTATTGGGAATGAGTAGTTGAGAATTGAGATGGCAATTTACTAAGAAAATTATACTCACACCAACAATGGTGTTGTCTACTGTGTCCCACTATGCTTTCCACTGTCCACTTCCCACCATATCACACTTATATTATTACATAATTTTAAATTAGCAGCACCTAATTTTTTTAATTCTATAATTTAAGGGTAGGTTTTGGTTCATGCCACTATTTGAAAAAAAGCTATGATTTATTTTTTATTTTATTAAGAAATAAAGTTAAAGTGGTAGCTTTTAAATTTTAATACTATATATTATATATTATTGTTTGACTGCAAAAATATGACGCTGCCGACTATGGAAAGATATAGTTCTGATTTAGGTTCTACGCTCTGCAATTATTGCAACTGGTATATATTTGATGAATTATTTAACCACAACTTCACATATTATATGAAATTTTGGATTATGGATTAATTAGCATTACAAAAATAAAATAAAATAAAATAATTTAGCAGTAGTAATTGTAAACATGTAATGTAGCAGTTTCTTTTCTTCCTTTGTTGGTCACCGTCACGAGAGTGGAGTGATAGCAAAATTGCTTGCAATGTAATTTGTCATTTTCTTTGCTTCTTTATCTGAATTCAATTTCTATCTTCGCTGCTTCTTCTTCTTCTTCTTCTTCTTCTTCTTCTTCTTATTCTCCAGCAACAACGACGTCGTTTCGACGCTCCTCTCACGAACCTCGCGTTCGGCGTTCTCAGATTTGTCTCTTTCCTCCGCCTTCTCAATTTCTTATCTCTTCAACTTGTTCTTGCTCTCACTCAGGTGCATTCTTCTCTGCCTTCTTCCAATTTCAATTTTCCGTAGTTTTTGTTTTTTTCTGCGACTTCAGCTTCCGCGTTCACTTCCGTTTCGCGCGTGTAATTTGCTTAACCGAATTCGTGTTCTGTAACCGTTTTTCCTGAACATAATTTTGAACATCGGTTTCTATTTGTAGCTTACATTGTTGTGTGCATAATCAGCAATTCAGCATTGCATTGCACTATGCTTTTCTTCTGTGTTGAGAATTGAGAAAATAAAAAGGAGAGAACTCTGTTTCTTGCAAATTATGAGCAGTTGAAGTTATTAACCTAAGATGATAGTATAGCTGCATTCCTTTCTGTTTCTGATTGTTAACTACATTTCAATTATGTATTTGTTTAATTTGAATTTCGAATTATGGTTCAATATAAATGTGCAAGGATCTAACATGCTTGATTTGTGCCGCACTTTGTGTTCAGGAGAGTGAAATTTCAATTACTTCTTGATGACATGGAGCAGTATGAAGTACTTGAGCAAATTGGAAAAGGTGCTTTTGGTTCTGCACTTCTTGTCAAGCATAAGCATGAGAAGAAAAAGTGAGAAATCCAACCTACATTACGATTATTTTTTTTTTAAATTTAAAAAAGCTTATCCGTGTTTATAAATTTGTTCCTTCATTTCAACTTTTCCTTTTGGTTTATGCAGATATGTTTTGAAGAAGATTCGCCTTGCCCGTCAAACTGAGCGTTCACGCAGGTCCGCGCACCAGGAGGTTGGTTTCGAATAGTGTTTCAACAAATTAAACTTCCAGACATCTTGTGTTATTTTCTGTTATCTTTAATGTCCCATTCTTTAGTGTTTTATTCTTGCATGATTGTTGGTGAGACTATTTTTGTTAAACAGGAATTTATGCCCTGAAAATATGAAGACTAAGATGAATATTGTTGCCATTAAACTAGAAAGTGATCACTGAAAATGTTTGAAGAGTAATATTATTCGTGGATAAATTTTTATATCGATCTTCTTTTCCCCATTTTGTTCTGTGTAGATGGAGCTCATTTCCAAATTAAGAAATCCATTTATTGTAGAATACAAAGATTCATGGGTAGAAAAGGTATGGTTCTTCTTCTTTTGTTCTCCTCATTTAATTACAATAATGTCATCCATAAAACTTGCTGTAATAAGCTTCTTTGGAAGCTTGCTTTTGTATCATAAAGTCTTCCAAGAAGTTAAACTCTTAGTCTTATCTGATCCTAAACCTGAAGATAATAGTATTCATTTATTTATTGTTTTTATTTGTTGTAGCAATAATAAACTAGTGTAACCTTTGATAGCTTGGTCCGCATCTCAGATGAATATTTAGAGTAATGTTGAGTAGCAGACTAATATAGCCTTTAGTCTTTAGTAGTCATTGAGTGTAATGCCATTCATTTTGTCATCAAAATTAGTGCTTTGGCTGTTTCCTTCTATTATTACAGTTTTGGATTCTAGGTGATTGTGATGACATATAAATTCATTGCAAATTTGCAACTGCTTCATGCTGTTCTATTTCATACCTTCATTCTCAGGGTTGCTATGTATGCATCATTATAGGTTATTGTGAAGGTGGAGATATGTAAGTCTCTTTTTTCTAAATTTTGTTAGCTTATATTTTATGGTTTATATATTCTTTCATTTCTTTGCTTTTACCATCTGGACTATTGACACATTTGCATGTGTGCATTACTAATGTTACACAGGGCAGAAGTTATAAAGAAAGCTAATGGTGTCATGTTTTCTGAGGAGGTTATCTCTTATTTTAAGTTTTTTGGAAATCATATTCTTTTCTTTGTATATCTTTTTCCCTCCTTTGGACAAAAATATTCATCATTGGAAAGATGAGACAACTGAAAATGTGCAATGCATGCTTAAAAATTAAAATGGTCTTTTGTTTGCAGAAACTTTGTAAGTGGCTTGTCCAACTTCTCATGGCACTTGACTACTTGCATGTGAACCATATTCTTCATCGTGATGTCAAGGTTAGTAACAGAATCCTTGTGCTGTGCAATAGTGTTGTTATTTCCTTCTAAATTCTTTTAAGGCATAGACTAATGTGAACATCACATGATTTATCAGTGTTCCAATATATTCTTGACAAAAGATCATAATATTCGTCTTGGTAAGTTATTGTACTGTTTCCTTAAATAAAGGTATTTGCTAACCGATGTCCAAAGGGCACTGGTGAAGGTTTCCAATTGGGCATTGATAACATAAAAACTTTATATTATTATTATTATTTTAAATGCTCATTTTGGAAACCTTAACAACCATTGTCTTTAGGGGAATGGTTAGCAAAACTCTTAAATAAAACATAGATGATTGAAATTTTACTTACTAGTGATCAAATGATGATCAGGTGATTTTGGACTTGCCAAAATGTTGACTTCGGATGATCTTACTTCCTCTGTAAGAATTATTTCAATTCAGGTTTACCTTCTTTATTTAATTTGTGCATGACATCTTGTAACCATCAAGAGTTTTTGTACTGCAATTTAGGTTGTGGGAACACCTAGCTACATGTGCCCTGAGCTCCTTGCTGACATACCCTATGGTTCTAAATCAGATATTTGGTCCTTGGGTAATTAATTGTATTACGACTAATTTTTATTGATTTCTTTTTTTTTTTATACTTTTTTTTGCTGGTTTTGTACTTTTGTATTCATGATCTTTAAAATTGGATATTCAGGATGCTGTATATATGAAATGGCCTCGCTTAAGCCTGCCTTTAAAGCATTTGTAAGTTTTCTATTTTAATTAAAATGTTTCTTTGTCAGTATCATCTGCTTGGAGCATACTCAAGACTTTAATCGCTGCTTCACCAACTTTAAGTTATTATCACCCTTCCTCCATTGTTAGCATATCAATTTGACCATCATCATGTTACCTTGTATGCACTTGTTATCTGTGGAATGACCATAGAATCAAAGCACCGTGCTGCTTTTCATATCATTTCTGCAAATATCTTTAAGTTATACAATTATCTTTCTCTTTTTTTGAACAGGATATCCAAGCACTGATTAACAAGATTAATAAATCCATAGTGGCTCCACTGCCAACAAAATATTCTGTTGCATTGTAAGTCTTCTTTTGTCATGTGGGCCACTTTGATTAGTGCTACAAGTTTGGAATTGCTTTGTCATTTTTTTTACGCTGTTAAGTTCAGCGTTTTCATAATCTTAGTGCCTAAATTGTCCTAAGGCTAATGTGGGCAGGTGAGCCAAAGCTCATCGAAAGTGGCATTTCATATAAATTAGAGTAATCAATTAGTTGTAGCTTATAAAATTGGTCTTAATATATTTGTTTTCCCTTTTGGCAGTCGCGGTCTTGTTAAAAGCATGCTGCGGAAAAACCCAGAGCTTAGGCCTAGTGTATGTATAAAAGTTCTCCTTTGACATTTGTTGTGAATGGATCTTTGTTAGCCACGGTTCTTACTTTCTTTCATGTACTTCTGGAGACAGGCTGCAGAGCTACTTGGGCACCCACATCTTCAACCTTATGTTCTTAAGATCCATCTCAAAATCAATAGCCCCAGGCAAAATACACTGCCAGGTCGTTGGCCAGAATCCGACTACATTAAGAAAACTAGACTTTTTAGCCTGGAAGATGATCCCGTTTCCATATATAGGGATAAGTGGAATTCTTGCAGCAATGATCGGAATTTAAATCCTAGTATATCTGGAGCAGAGCAAGATTCTCATTGCTCTACCCTGGAAATAGATTGTAATCCTGATCATTTGAATGAAAGATTAGCAGAACTGGAAGTTGAGGATAACCATGAGGTGAAGTCAATCCACAAGCCAGTTGTTTCTAGAACTTCTACCATTAGCAAGACTTCAAGACTCACTTCATCAAAAGCTTCTGCTAACAAGAAGAAATCAATAGAACCCTCAAATAATTATAAGGTAGTAAGGCAATCTGGAGAGCATGTTTTATTGGTTGGTTTTACAGAGAATTCTCTTTGCACGTGTTAATAGTATATTTTTAGCTATATAGTTTTGAATATCTGACTTTCTCTTTGTGGTTGCAGCTTCCTGTTTCTCACCACAACACCAAACAACCTATCCATGCTCAGAGTCGCAGAGTATCACTGCCGATGCCAAGAAGTGGTGCCATTCAGCATCTGCCTCACAGGCCCAGCATTGGCTTACTTGACCATTTAAATTCACCCAATGTGTCGGTTAACAACCCCCGTATTGATAAAATAGCAGAGTTTCCATTAGCATCATATGAAGATCAATTGTTTCCCATTGCTAGACCTTCATCAACTTCTGCAAAGGGCACCCGGGCCTGTGTCAATGATTCAACAATGGTAGACAAATGTACAATCGAGCTATGCGATAGAGCCTACACCAGACCAAAATCTACAGATTCTTGGCAT
>JASCZI010030552.1:0-17906 GCA_036250425.1 Stylosanthes scabra | reverse complement strand
CCAAGCGTGACTCATAACCAAAAGATCGACAATAATGTGTAAAGCAATTTGCCCATTCCCCACAGCGACCTTTTCTTGTTTCCACAAGCTGCAGATCAAAAGAGAACAATGGGATTTATATATCTGCTAGATTTAGTAGTTGGCTAATTATAACAATTTGACACAAGTTAGATACCTTTATTGGATCATTGTACCGAGGAAAACGGGTCAGTTGGGAGCAACGAGTGCAGCTGTGTTGTGGAAAGATAAAATGAGCAGGTGAACAATAGAAGCAAAATATTAGTAAGCAGGAACAGGAACCTACTAAAGTGCTTTATAAGCAAAAGCCATTATGTAAACAATATTCGAATTAGCCTGCCATTAACATATCTCTTGAATGAAAATAGAAATGTAATGGAGAAATATTTCAGTACTCAAGAAATTTAAGACATGTATCTACTATGATAATTAGCAAAACCACGGTCTTGGTGTCAATACAAGGAAAACAGGTATTCAGAGATTAAAGAAGGGCACATATTTTGTGGCCATACCGATAAAGTTCAACCCTGGAAGCTCCAAAACGAGTTTCGGAAGGATTTGGAGCAGTCATACCCTGGCCCACAGTTGTGTTGCCACAATCTTGACAAGCTGGTGCATTCACCCAGCTATTAGACAAGACAAAAAAGAAAGGAGAAAATAATCAGATACATTTAGCAAGATCCAAGCAACCCAACCAGTAATGCTGCATAAATCCCATTTGTGTTCGGCAATTTTATGAAAGTTCAGACCTGTGAAAATATTCTATTCTATCTTCATTGAGTTATTGGTCATAGATGCATTTGATTCATTTTTGGTGCAGTAAAGCAGAACAGATATAACAAATGATTTACACCTGAAGGATTTCTTGAACCAGAAAAGCAGCTGCAGCAGGAAAGCATGATCTTGTTCTATTTTTGAAGGATTAAAGTTACCCTCCTGGAAAATGTTTAATCTGTCAGGCTTATCATTACGAAACAATCTTAGCAGAATACAACAAGGTATGCCTATGAAATAGCAACATCATCACAAGCTCAAAATCAACATGTAACCAACACCAAGGCTCTTACCTTGGCCAAAGAGACCAAGGCTTTCTGACTAATGATTACTAAGAAGAACAAACATGTTATCCTGAAAGAGAAAAATACAGGCTCTTACCTTGGCCAAAGAGACCGAGGCTTTCTCCTCTAGCTCTTCAACCGGAACAGTCTTCCGAGCAGCCTCCTGGCGCTCTGCATCCTCATACTGCAACACACCAGAACAATCAGCACAGAGAATAAACTGTGCAATAATATCCATATAGACCATACAGATGCATGTTTCTCTTTCCATTGAGCATCGAATAAAACCAATAAGAATAGGTTAACTTCACCCAAAACCAAACTTTGTTTTCAAATACAATGCAATGTAGCTTCAATTCAAGAACCTAAAACTCTTGTAGTCCTAAGTAAGTTGAAAAATACCATGAGAACTTGTTTAACGTAAGGGCGTATTCGGTGCTCAAATTGTTGAGGATCTCCATGAGCCATGAACTGCTGCAACATAAGTGCTTCCTCCTCCTCCTGCAAGAGCTTAGCGAGTTTCTCATCGGATAAAGACTGCAACGATTGATCAGCGTTTGGTTGAGGCAGAGGTTCATCTTCGATGGAGACTAGTCGGAGTTTGTCGGAAATGGCGAGGAGATCGGAGTCAGTGGCGACTGGGGTTTCATCTTCAGCAACATAAATCTATGCATTTCATTTTCAGGTGAATTAACAATTAATTCAGAAACATAATTTCATTTATATGAATACGAATTGAAATTAAGAGGCGGAAAAGTGAACCTTCTGCTGATCGGGAGGAACAAAAGTGAGAGAGAAGAGCTGGAATTGAAAAACCTGGAATCATGAATTTTAGTGATTGTTAGCGAGAAAGAAAGGATGAGGGAATTTAGGAATTGGTTTGGGAGAGAGAATTACTTCGAAGCCATCGTCGGTGTCGTATTCGAGATCGTAGTTGGAATCATTGTGGAGAACCTGGAATTTGCGGGCCACCATGGATGCTATTCTTTTCTTCTTCACTGCTGCTACTAATATTCTTCTGCTTAATTTTGATTTTCTTTCTATGTTTAAGATTCCTTGTCATTGACCTTCACCTCGTTTAGTCTCCTCTCCTCTTTCTTCTTCCAGCAAATTCTTGGTAACTTTCTCCATCATAGCACACCTAATTACTCTACTAATTTAATTATTTAATAATTACTTGCTCTTCTTTCTTCCTTTTCTTCTGTTCTTTTACATGATCTTTAGTAAAATTGTTTCATTACACTTTACAGTTATCAAACTTAAAATTATAAAACAATTGTGGATAATTGAGATACAAAATATACATGTAATTTAACTCATTTTTAGCGTTTATTTATATTTAAATGTGTATTATTTTGCCGAAGTTTATGTAATGATATTCTTAACAAATATTTTAAGAATATTTACTCTTAAATTAATAGAAAAAATTTGTTGTGAAAATCAATTGGTCATTGCTTTTTTTCTTTTTTTCATAGTAATGGGTCATATCTTAAATAACATTTTTGCAATCCATCTTGATTACGGTTATATATACACTATAACGTATCAAATATAGAGACCCAAAAAAAAATGTATCAAATATGGGACTAAACCCAGTTTGACATAAGAGTAATTGGAATATTGCATTCCTTTTGTTTCTGTACAAAAAAGAGGGATCAGTTTACAATTGGGCGAACACCTATGATTTGGCATGCATGCATTGAGAATGTTTATTTGGGTAACAATTATTGTTGGGCGAATAGTGCAACATTATTATTGTGTGCCCAAATCCAAAACATTGCATGTGAATTTTATACATTATCCTGATGCATAAAGTACGGCGAAGCATGTGAAATGTGAATAATCGTTAGTAACGTAATTAGTTAGTAACCGTTAATTAAAGTGAAGCATGGGCATGGTGCTATCATTCTTTTCCTAAATAAATACCAACTACCAACATCTACCCAATCTCTTTAATAATCTCAACTGTCCTCCCAAAACCAATCCTCTACTCTTTCCTTTTTTTTCCCTCTTTAAAACTTTCCATTTTGCAATGCTTCCTGTCTCTATCCATTTCTTCAATATCACATGTCTTCTCACTCTCCATCATGGAGTGTCGCCTTGCACTCCAAGCTCACAGCAGTTTCAAGCAAACCAAACGGGTCGGGTAAAATCCACCATGCACTTTCTTCATTGGACCTTGCCATGGCTCAGCACACCCTCCATATGGTCTTCTACTACAGGGACCACCAGGATGTGTTCTTTGAGTCATTTGGCTTGGACTGGTGGAGGCAATCATTATCTGAGCTTCTTACCATGTACCCTACTGTGACAGGTAGGTTGCTGGAACAGGGGCATCATGGTAATTGGCAAGTTAAGTGCAACGATGCTGGTGTTAGGGTGGTTAAGGCCACCGTGGATGCCACCCTCTCTCAGTGGCTTCAATCTGCATCTGCTTCCCAAGAAGCACTTCTTGTGTCTTGGGATCATATGCCTCTTGATCCTACCACTTGGTCTCCCTTTCAAATTCAGGTACCTTAATTTATGGTAAAAACTATCGTTAGATTACACTCTAGTCAAAGACCTTAGATCATCTAAGGGTGTTTGACAAGCAACTTCACATGAAGTCGACTACCTTACTATTCAATTAAAGAGTTGAAGGTTGAATTGAATATTTGAATACCAACTTTGTGTTAATTCAAATCATCCAAAGTACTTAAGTATGATTATGTTGCAGATAAGCAATTTCAAAGAAGGAGGTGTTGCAATAGGGATAAGCTGTAGTCACATGCTTGCTGATCTAACTTGTTTAGCTTCATTCTTCAAATCATGGACACTAGTTCACAGAAACTTTCCCATTACCAACCCTCCTTCCTTCAGTCCACTCCCTTTTTCGCCGCAGCCACTTTCTAACGGGGATGCTAAGCGGCCGCAACCAAGTATGCAAACAAAAGACATGGCCAAAGCCACTTTCAAGTTTTCCAGTTCTGCAATGAAACAGTGCCTCTCCAATTTCCATGACATTTGCCCCAATGCCACCCCATTTGATTTTCTTTGTGCATTGTTTTGGACTCGAATCTCTCACTTGAAGCCATTGAAAAACAATGATCAAACTCACTGCTCTCTATCCATTTGCATAGATTTCAGGAAGAGGCTTCTTAAATCACCAATTCCTTTTGGTTACTTTGGAAACGCTCTGCATTTCACAAAGCTTTCTCTTGAAAACAAGGATTTAGGAAGTGTAGTTAGTGCAGTGAATAGGCACTTGGCAGGGCTTGAAGAAGAAGAGATATGGTCTGCCATGGGACTGTTAGGATCATCGAATCGTTGCATGTATGGGGCAGAGTTAACCTGTGTTTCCATGGAAGCTCAGCCATATGAAGCAATGTTTAGTGATAATGAGAAGCCGGTTCATGTTTCTTGTCATGTAGGGAATGTGGCTGGGGAAGGCTTGATCATGGTGATGCCTTCTTGTGAAGAAGGGCTTGCAAGAGCAGTGACGGTTATGCTTCCACATGAAGAGCTTGCTGAATTAATCAAAGATGATGCTATATTGCAGTTGAAGCCAACTACTTTGTTTGCTGATATATAATATAATGTCTTTATTATGATTGTTTATTCTTTGGTTTATGTATAAATTGCCAGAGTGGACTTTTTTTTCCAGTATTCTTTTGATTTCAGGTTTGATCATACTGCAATTTCTTTTGGTGTTCAGAAAGGTTCCTTGATTCAAGTAGTTGAAACTTGAAACTGACTTTATTTATATAGTAGCAATAGATGCATGACATGACATGCACATGCAGATAGTTATAAGTAACAAGAGTTGTTATAAATCCATAAAGGACCAATAAGAAGTAAGAACATATATATGTTGCTAGGTCCGTTTTGGTGGAGTATCAGCAAACTTCCATGAGCATTGAACAAAGGCATCAGTGGTTCGTTCCCCTGTCACCTCAGAAATTGGTTCTGCAATCTCACTCAAATCATCTCTGCTGAGCTTCACTTCAAGGGAACCCAAATTGATGTCAAGATTCTTTGTCTTTGTTGTTCCTATAAAAACAACAACAATAATAATATATGACAAAATGTTCAGTTCACTCAAGCTATAAAATGGCAAATGGTAAATGATGGGTCACCAGGGATGGGGACGACGTCGTCGCCTTGATGATTAATCCATGCAAGAGCAAGTTGTGAAGATTTGCATCCATGTTTCTCTGCCAACTTCTCTATCTTGGAGTATACTATCTTGTTCTTGTCAAAGTTTTCTCCTTGTAGCCTTGGCTGAATTGCCTGACGAGAAGAAATTCAAATAAAGATGATATTGGTGAATGGTGAGTGAAAGAGTAACAAGGCCAAATTTCGAGCTAAAACTCAATTTGGCCCCCCCAAAACTTAAATCGTAACTCAAAATGACCTCTGAAATTTATAGTTATTCAATTTAGACTTCGAAATTTGAAATAGTAACTCATATTGGCCCTCGACTTCATTTTCGTTAATAGCGTGCTAACGTGGATCGTTAAGTGACAATGTAATGGTGAGTTATAAGTTGGATGCAAAAAATGATGTCCAAAAGAAATTGTGATATTTTTTATTGAATTTTTGGTGAACATGAGTGGATGGGAAATGAATTTTGAGGCCAGTGTGAGCTACGATTCCAAATTTTAGGGTCTAAATTAAGTATCTATAAATTTCAGAGTCATTTTGAATTACGATGAGTTTTAGCTGGCCAAATTTCACTACAAAAACCCTATGCATGTACCAGAAAACTGTATGCAGGTATGCTTTCTGTGACACCCTTTCCACCAAAGAATCCACGCCCAAGAGGACTATATGGTACTATTCCAATTCCTAACTCCCTGCAAAGTGGAAGGATATCTTGTTCAATCTCACGAGTCCAAAGAGACCACTCTAATTGGAGAGCAGTGATGGGATGAACAGCATGTGCTCTTCTAATTGTGTCAGCACTTGCTTCAGATAAACCAATGTACTTTATCTTCCCTTCTTCCACCAGCTTCTTCAGCTCTCCCATCTTTCATGCATGTAAAACAAGATCAATAAATAAATAAATAAATAAAGTAGACATTAAAGTTACGGATCAAGATCCTCTAAAGCGAGAAAGTAATTACTAACAGTGTCCTCAATTGGTACTGTGGTGTCAATACGGTGCTGATAATAGAGATCAATGTAATCTACACCAAGACGCTGAAGGCTAGCCTCACAGCATGATCTAACATATTCAGGTGTACCATTTACTGTGACAGTGTTAGAGTCCATTTTCACAATTCCAAATTTGGTGGCTATCTGAATTTGATCACGAGGTAACTCCTTAATTGCCTGATACAAGTACATACAGATACAGATACATATGTTGATTAAAATATAGAAAGAGGTAATAAATAGGTAAATAGAGAGAGTAGAGAGGAAAACCTTTCCAACAAGAAGTTCATTGGTATGGGGTCCATAAAAATCAGAAGTGTCAAAGAAGGTGATTCCTTTGTTGAATGCATACTTGATTATTGAGATGCCAACCTCTTGAGGAACAGGATCATTATATACTCCTGTTAGCCCCATACACCCAAATCCCAACTTAGACACCTACCAATATCATCATCCATCAGTCATCAAATTAAAATAGCAACATCAATCCAACATAGACAGATATACATAATACATACCTCAAGGCCTTGGCTTCCAAGCTTCACTCTAGGAACATGTCCCATCTTTGTGTCTCTCTTTCAAAATGTCAACCATCCTGCTACTTCAGTGTCTCTTGTTATATAATTGATCTAAACTAGTTAAAGTACCTTTGAATGTTTATCATAGACAGTGACTTTTAATTTAATTTAATTAATTAATCAAAAGCATCTATTGGGTTTGGACATAGCTGGTGTGTCCTAGTGGCTGCGGTCTTTTAAGGCAAATAGTTTATTTGCTGAGCTACTCCACTCATTAATTTTTCTATACCATGAATTCTTCCAATCAATCTTTTCTGGATGGACTTTACGCATAACTTCAACTAATTTAAGATGGGATTTTGCTAATGCGTGCTTTAAAGGAAAGACAAAAATTGAAGATTTTTTATATATTTAATGTATTAAAAGCATTTTTTATTAAAAGAATATCCTTAAAAGTACTTTAGTTATATCCAACTAGGACAAGCATTTTTTCTTCTCAAACACTGCAATGTGTCAGCATAATTGGAAACATTAATTGAACCATGTCTGTGTCTGCTCATCTCAATAAAACACAAAATTTTGCAATGTAACAAGAACTACTAATGATTGAGGTGTGCTCAAATTTGAGAAAAAATGGAAGATAGGAGTTCTGAGATTTTGCATTAACAAGTACATATCTATCTAGCTAGCTCCGTTTTGGTGGCGTATCAGCAAACATCCATGAGCATTTAACAAAAGCTGCAGTGGTCCGATCCCCGGCCACCTCAGACATTGGCACAGCATCTGTAATCTCCTTCAACTCGTCTTCCTTGAGCTTCACTTCCAGCGAACCGATATTAATGTCAAGATTTGTTGTCTTAGTTGTTCCTACAATACATCACTAGTTCAATAAATATGTTCTTTGCAGGCCAAAAGAGTAAGAAAATCATAGATGATAAAACATGGCAAATATCAAAAGGTTTCAAACTGTTTTAAAGTGAAAAGTATAGTCTATAAATATTTTTCAAGTAGTATTCATAACAGATCAATGCTAACACATTCAAAATTATGTATGCAAATGGAAAACCACTCACCAGGGATAGGTACAACATCATCTCCTTGATTAAGAATCCATGCAAGAGCAAGTTGTGAAGGCTTACATCCATGCCTCTCTGCCAGTTTCTCCAACTTAGAATACAAGATCTTGTTCTTGTCTAAGTTTTCCCCTTGAATCCTTGGCTGGTATGCCTGATGAAAATCAAAAGAAAAAAAAATATCAGGAAGCAAGGAACAAGGCAATTTATCATCAGATGATTAGAAAACAAATGAGCCTACTTTCCATACCAGAAAACTGTTTGCTGGTATACTTTCTGTGACACCTTTACCACCGAAAAATCCACGGCCAAGCGGGCTATATGGCACTATCGCAATTCCTAATTCCCTGCAAGTGTTAACACAATAATCATACATTCATTCAAGATTCATGTAGTATATGGTAAAACACTAAACACTAGGAAGAAATCATCAAAACAAAACTTGATATTTCATACCAGGACACTAGAATCAGCATATTCTCCAAAAAAACACATAATAGTAAACATTCAGACATCCTTAGCATTTTTACCTGCAAAGTGGAACAATATCTTGCTCAATTTCACGAGTCCAAAGCGACCACTCCAATTGCACAGCGGTAATAGGATGAACAGCATGCGCCCTCCTAATAGTATCAGGACTTGCTTCAGATAGCCCTATATACTTTACTTTGCCCTCTTCCACCAGCTTCTTAAGCTCCCCCATCTATCTCATTCAGGGATAGAAAAATCAGAAATACAAACACCTACTAATAAATTATCTCAAATCAAGAAAAGAAGTACAAAGTTCAGTGGGAATTACAGTGTCCTCAATGGGGACCGTGGTGTCAACACGGTGCTGATAATAGAGATCAATGTAATCAACACCCAAGCGCTGAAGGCTACCCTCACAACAAGATCTAACATATTCAGGGGTACCATTCACTACAACAATATTAGATGCCAAATCCATTTTGACAATGCCAAATTTGGTGGCAATCTGAACTTTATCACGAGGTAACTCCTTAAGTGCCTGAACAGATAGATAGGGAAAACTATCATATAACTATTGCCATTTTCATTGTTGGACCAGAAACAAGAAGAATCAGTTAAAGTTGGAATGTAAACCTTTCCAACAAGAACTTCATTGGCATGGGCACCATAGAAATCAGCAGTGTCAAAAAAAGTGATTCCTTTGCTGAATGCATACTTGATTATTGAGATGCCAACTTGTTCAGGAACAGGATCATTGTAGATACCAGTTAGCCCCATACATCCAAATCCTAACTTAGAAACCTATCATCATCAATCAAAAGTAAGCATAAATATTAAGCAAGTTTAGAATACTCCTACTTGAGTGAAGTGAAATGAATCAAACAATGTAGATACCTCAAGACCCTGGTGTCCAAGCTTGACTCTAGGAATTTCTGCCATTTTTTGTTTTTCTGTGTTTCAGTTGCACCTCTATTCAGATTTCAGAATATGAAACTACTCCCTACCTACCACAATTCTACAGTGACTTGTTATATTAAAATGTACATCTAAATGAGAATACTAATACTAATATTTAATCAAATAAGATTCTCCAAACAAAGTTGGTTTATGATGGTAGCTGAGTTCTGCCACGTGTTAATATGGTTGGTGAACCTAACTATTTTGAGACTTTGAAGTTTGAACACTGAGATATTAAGGTGCCAAATCATTATTATAGAGGCCATAATGACATATCAACTTAAAATATCAAAAAGTTTATAGAAAAGAAAGAAAGAAATGCGCATCCGGGGAATCGAACCCCGGTCAGTACCGTGGGAGGGTACTATGATACCACTACACCAGATGCGCTTTCTGCGAATTCCTTGCCATATATTTTTTTTGGTGACATTTTTCCTTGTCATATATGTCTATATATATATTTGGACTTGGGATCAATTTAATCTCTAAAATGTTGTTTAAGTCAATTTAATTAGTTGATCCATGTCTAATAAAAGATTATATTTTCCAACAAAAAAATCCATTTAGACTTAGATACATATACGATAGAGTAATATATAAGGAAGTACTACAAGCCACAAGGCCTTGAGTTCCAAGTTTGACTGCACACTCATGTATTCTATGGACAAATAATTTACTTAGTCCACACATATATTGGATATTACTCTGTGGTTTGAAATCTATGACAAAAGATCAGCACCTCAATCGTCACTGATAACGTCACCAAATATTCAGAATTCCATGAATAACAATGACAGATAGTGCCATGGTGCTGCCGTGTCTCTTTTCTGTTTCTGCTTTATCGTGATTTATAATTGGATAAATAAGAAAAATTAAAATGCCATTCTAATAAGTAATAACTTTATTAATAAGTTTTGTTACATCACAAACCAGTATTACACATACACTTGGACTATTAGCATTCTATATTTTCAAGGAACTCATATTCAAACATCAGGATCATGCATTGGTAGATGTAGCATTACCCTTTATTCTTAATTTTGTGTAGGTGCTTCAAGTTGAGGCACTTGAATCATTTGGAGGTGTGTTGGCAAACTTCCAAGAAGCTTTAGCATGCCTTTCAGTTAAATACCGACCTCCTGCTACATCATCAATTGGAACAGCTTCTGAAATTTCCCTTAGGTCCTCCTCACTAAGTTTCACTGACAAGGCACCTATGTTTTGATCCAGGTTCTTGATTTTAGTAGTTCCTGTAAAAGTAAAACTCTACCTCCATCAACGTATATTATCACAAGAACAAGTTTCACTCCAAATTATTAAACATTTGATCATACCAGGAATAGGCACAACATCGTTGCCTTGGTGGAGTACCCATGCTAATGCCAATTGAGGAGTAGTGCAATGATGCTTCTTGGCAAGGCTTTCTATTCTCTCATATATCTTCTTGTTCTTCTCCATGTTCTCTGCTTGGTACCGGGGATGATTGCTCTAAAATGTGAAACAAACAAGCAATCACATCAGAATTCATCTTTGCCATTTTTCTTGTTGCAAAATCAAGACTATGATCTTTTACTCTTGATAGCTAACTTCAAATTAGAGAAAGAACATGGATGACGGTTGAATTTAAACTCACAAACTAGTTCAATAAACCTTCCAGTATTAAGAATTATTCCTAGCAGTTTATTAAATTACCAAATCCCAATAACAAGTTTAATGCTATGTAACTAAATCAAGCATAGTGATGAAATATGGTACCAAGAAGCTAGCAGAAGGCAGAGTTTCGACAACTCCCTTGCCGCCAAAAAAGCCACGACCAAGAGGGCTATAAGGCACAATTCCAATACCAAGTTCCCTGTATTCACAAAGAGATGTGCTTTCAAGTAACTGATGATAACTTAACAAGATTGTAATCTACTAAAACTAACCTGCAAAGAGGGACTATTTCGTCTTCGATGTCGCGAGTCCAAAGAGACCACTCCATTTGAAGTGCTGTAATAGGATGAACTGCATGAGCTCTCCTTATAGTATCAGGGCTAGCCTCAGACAAGCCTATATACTTGACTTTTCCCTCCTCAACCAGCTTCTTAAGTTCACCCATCTATTCCATATACCAAAGTTATTCAAATATCAGAATATATCAAGTAAGATAATTAAAGCGGATAAATAGATCAGCACTTACTGTTTGTTCTATAGGTACTGATGTGTCAACTTTGTGCTGATAATAGAGATCAATATATTCAATCTGGAGACGTTTCAAGCTGGCTTCACAACAAGAGCGTACATATTGTGGTGTACCCTTGACCTCCAAGCCAGCGGTGCCTGGTCTTGAAATGCCAAATTTGGTTGCTAGCTGTATGTTGTGCCTAGGCAATATCTTGAGAGCCTGGTTGTTGGTGGTGAAGAAGGAAGTTCATTAATTAGCAGCAGAAGAATTTGCAGGTGTTAGTGAGTAAGATAGTACCTTGGCGAGCAAGAGTTCGTTAGAATGATTAGAACCATAGACATCAGAAGTATCGAAAAAAGTGATGCCATTAGTGAAAGCATGGTTGATAACTGATATGGCTTCTTGTTCAGGGAGAGGATCGTTGTAACTTCCAGAGAGGCCCATACAGCCAAACCCCAGCTTTGAAACCTGTGTATCAATAAAAACAGAATAAGGAATTGGAGTGCATAGACAGATATAAATGGATAAAGTAGTAAAAGGAAAGAAGGAAACTTGAAGGCCTTGGGAACCAAGGTTGACGCCAGGAAT
Organism: Stylosanthes scabra; assembly: GCA_036250425.1. Taxonomy (NCBI): domain Eukaryota; kingdom Viridiplantae; phylum Streptophyta; class Magnoliopsida; order Fabales; family Fabaceae; genus Stylosanthes; species Stylosanthes scabra. Next base: position 5,923 of record JASCZI010030552.1, on the reverse strand, counting down.
GTCACTCTTTGCTTCAGCCATTATTATGATTTACGTGATGATCGAGGGTGGATAGGTGGATATATAATTATATATAGACAAAAAAATTTTTTGGTAGGAGGGTATCCTAGTCTCAGACTAATCCCTCGCGTGTTAGGGATGTGGTTATATATAGACAAATATCTTCTCCTTTCATTTTTTTTTTTTTTTTGTCGGATCCCTTCATCTTTCTTTCATTGGGTTTTCTCACTAGAGCAGCCACCTTAGCCTGCATTTTGTTATGTTGTTTTTTTACCAACAGTGCATTTTGTTTGAAGAAATATACATGATTCATTACCATTTTTGGCCAAACCCGTTTGAAGTTTTCTTTTTGTGTTAACATCCATTTGAAGATAGTAAGTCCCCAAGTCCAAAAACAATAGTCAGTTCCAAAACATCGAAAGAAAAAGTAATAGGATAAATATTTTTTTTTGAACAATAACTAGTTAAACAACATCTTGAAAAGGCTATATATAATGATAAAAACAAGTGATCATTCGAAGCAATTTTTATTCAAATTTAACTCATCGTTCAAATAACATGAAAAGGTGGTGGTTGTGTAATGTTGTGGTGGTGGTGCGAAGAAAGAAGAAGAATAAGAAAAGAAGAAGGTGATACTGCTGATGCAGCACCGTGAAGAAAAATGAGTAAAGAAGATAGTGGTCGCTATAAAAAAGAAGAGGTTGCACTTGTGTTTGGGAGAGAGATTGAGACTTGGAGACTGAAACTGGAAGATTGAGACTAAAAGAGTCAGACTGAATTAAGTTTGTTATTGTGTTTGATTTAAAATTTATGAGATATAAAGATTAAATTAAGTTGATAGAGGAAGAATAAATGTTAGTAATGAAAATTTTAATGTTGAATGTGGGTATTTGAGTAAAAAAATATTTTTAAAATTTCAGTCCCAGTCCTCACTATTTTAAGGTACTGAAAATACTGAAATTTTGGGGATAGAGACTTCTCTATCAATCAAATACAATACTGAATTTCAGTCTTCCGGTCTCACTCCCAACCTCCAAAAACAAACGTATATTGACTCCATAGATTATTGATATTGAAAGGAAAAATATGGTAACCAATATTTTTTTAACCAACAATCAGCCAACAAAAGTAGAACATCCGTAACTGCTGTTTATAAAACATCCATGACCTAAGCAAAATAGAACATTCATAATGTTTTTAGAAATAGAACATCCGAAACCTAAAGCAATCAACAATAGAAACAGAACATCTAAAACCTAAGGAAATAGAACATCTGAAACCTAAATGAATAGAACATCCAATTTAAGTCGTGGGCTGATGTTGGCTGAATTTTTATTGGTTACCTAGCGTTGTCGATATTGAAAATAGAATAAATTATACTTTTTTATCCTTAAAGTTTGTTAAAAATTTTAAAAATACTCTTAAATTTTTATTTATTTTAATTTTGTCCTTGAAATTTTCATTTATTTCAAATCTATGGTCAACATTTTCTTTTCCAAGTTTACCCTTTTTTTTTATCTCAACCCTAGCCCTAATCCTATTCCAACCCAACAACTCTGATGCACTTGCCTCTTGAATGATGCACCAAGAGTTCTATTTGCAATTGTGGAAAAACACCTAGTGTGTGTGAGTGAGTGTGTAAGTGGAGACACCTAAATTAGAGGTTGTCCAATAAAAAAATACAAATATGATAGAGTAATACAGATCCACTATGAGTTCCAAGTTTGACTCCAGGAATCTGGGCTCTCATGTATTCAATGGACAAATACTTTACTTTTGTCCACACATATATTGGATATTCCTCTGTCATTTGAAGTCTATAACAAAAGATCTGGACCTCAACCGTCACTGATAACGTCACCAAACATTCAGAATTCCATACTTGGCATTAAGATGTCACTCTAATAACTTCATTAATAGCAGCTAACATGCATGGATAATAAAGGGAAGTCTTATTTTATACTAAGTTTTGTCACAACATAAACCTGTATTACACATAAAACTGAGACATCATGTGGTATCTAACCAGCCAACCAACTAGAACAGACTTGGACTATTATCATTCTATATTACATCAGGATCATGCATTGGTAGATGCAGCATTAGCCTTTATTCATAATTTTGTGTACATGTAGGTGCTTCAAATTGAGACACTTGAATCATTTGGAGGTGTGTTGGCAAACTTCCAAGAAATTTTAGCATGTCTTTCAGTAAAATACCGAACTCCTGCTACATCATCAATTGGAACTGCTTCCGAAATCTCCCTTAGGTCCTCCTCACTAAGATTCACCAACAAGGCACCTATGTTTTGATTCAGGTTCTTGATTTTAGTAGTTCCTGTAAAACTCTACCTCCATCAACATATATCATCATTATCAGAACAAGTTTCAGTCCAAATTATTAAACATGTGAACATACCAGGAATAGGCACGGCATCATTGCCTTGGTTGAGTACCCATGCTAATGCCAATTGAGGAGTAGTGCAATGATGCTTCTTTGCAAGGCTTTCTATTCTCTCATATATCTTCTTGTTCTTCTCTATGCTCTCTCCTTGGAACCGGGGATGACTGCTCTAAAATGTGAAACAAACAAGCAATCATACAATCACATCTGAATTCATGTTTGCCCTTTTTCTTGTTGCAAAATCAAGTCTATTGTCTATATGATCTTTTTACTCTTGATGTCTAACTTCAAATTAGAGAAAGAACATAGATTTCAGTTGAATTTAAACTCACAAAATAGTTCCTTGTTGTTCATTAATTTGCCAAATTCCAATAACAAATTTGATGCTACGTAACTAAATAAAGCATAGTGATCAGATATGGTACCAAGGAGCTAACATAAGGCATAGTTTCCACAATTCCCTTTCCGCCAAAAAAGCCACGACCAAGAGGGCTGTAAGGCACAATTCCAATACCAAGTTCCCTGTATTCACAAAGAGATGTACTTTCAAGTAGGTGATGATAACTTAACAAGATTGTAATCTACTAAAAGTAACCTGCAAAGAGGGACTATTTCGTCTTCGATGTCGCGAGTCCAAAGAGACCACTCCATTTGAAGTGCTGTAATAGGATGAACTGCATGAGCTCTCCTTATAGTATCAGGGCTAGCTTCAGATAACCCTATATACTTGACTTTCCCCTCCTCAATCAGTTTCTTAAGTTCACCCATCTATTGAATAGACCATAATTCTTCAGATATGAGAATGTATCAAGTGAGATAAAGCAGATAAGTATAGATGAGGACTTACTGTTTGTTCTATAGGTACAGATGTGTCAACTCTGTGCTGATAATAGAGATCAATATATTCAAGCTCAAGACGTTTCAAGCTAGCTTCACAACATGAGCGTACATATTCTGGTGTACCCTTGATCTGCAAGGAAGAGGTTCCTGGTTTTGAAATGCCAAATTTGGTTGCTAGCTGTATGTTGTCCCTAGGCAGTTGCTTCAGAGCCTGGTTGGTGGTGAAGAAGGAAATTCTTTAATCAGCAGCAGAAGAATTTGCACATGATTAGTGAGTAAGTGAGTACCTTGGCGAGCAAGAGTTCGTTAGCATGATTAGAACCATAGATATCAGAAGTATCGAAAAAAGTGATGCTTTAGCGAAAGCATGGTTGATAACTGATATGGCTTCTTGTTCAGGGAGAGGATCGTTGTAAAATCCGGAGAGCCCCATACAGCCAAACCCCAGTTTTGAAACCTGTGTATCAATAAAAACAGAATTTGAAGAGAATAATAATAATAAGAAGGAATATAAATGGATTGAGTAAAGGGAAAGAAGGAAACTCGAAGGCCTTGGGAACCAAGGTTGACACGAGGAATGTTGACGCTCTCACAGATTGCTTCAGCCATGATTATGATCACTCCTCACGAGGATGGATACATATATACATGGACAAATCTCAAGTGGGACCCACTACTTGTTTGGGTTTGTGATTTGCACTATATGTTGTCAATGTCCACTGCATCTTGTTTCAGATAAATACCAAAAACAAAAAAAAGAAATAAACATGATTCATTACCATTTTTGGCCTAACCCGTTTGATTGGTTTTTGTGTGTGTTGGTTTATCATCCTTAATTATTTCTCCTTTTATTTGGAGAAATAATATCCGGAGTGAATTGATGATTGATCCATCTTTGGGTTAATATCAAACCATATCATACTATGTCCATATATATAAGGAAATTACATTCAAAATTTCATCAAGAAAACACTCTGTATGATTATAGAGACACACACATTTAAGTCTGGAGTACAAATTGGCAGAGATAACTTATTTACTAATATTTGCCTTTGTTATCAACCATTCATCATTGTGTTTCAAGTTCATACGCTTGAATCTTTTGGAGGTGTGTTAGCAAACTTCCAAGTAAACTTAGCAAGCCCTTCATTGTAATGCTGAATTCCTGCTATATCATCAACTGCAATAGCTTCTGAAATTTCTCTTAGCTCCTTCTCACTAAGTTTCAAGGACAAGGCACCTATGTTTTCATCCAAGTTCTTCATTTTAGTAGTTCCTGTGAAACTCTACCTCCATCAACATAATTGTTGCAAGCAAGATAAGCAGAACAAGTTTCTATCCAAATTAATTAATTAAGGATTTGATGATACCAGGAATAGGCACAACATCATTGCCTTGGTGGAGTACCCATGCTAATGCCAACTGAGAAGTAGTGCAATGATGCTTCTTGGCAAGGCTTTCTATTGTCTCATATATCTTCTTGTTCTTCTCCATGTTCTCTGCTCGGTACCGGGGATGATTGCTCTAAAATGTCAAAAATAAATAACCAGCAATCAAACAATCAGATCATTTATGTCAAGTTTCTTGCTGAAAAATCAGTAGTATAATAATAATCTTTTCACTCTTGATTAAGAATTATTCCTTGCTGTTTATATTTTGCTACATGACTCCTAATAACAAAATCAAGCAGAGTCAACAAATATACACAGTACCAAGTGTGGTGTTGGTGGCACAATTAGTCCCACATCGCCTAGTACACATAAAGGGAAGGGGTTATACCCCTTATATATAGAACCTTAGTTTATAAGGTTTAATCATCCCAAAAATGTAGTTTCTTCTATATATTTACATATTAAAGGGATCAGCTACAAGTAGTGCTGACCGGAGACTAGGCAAAATTGGCTGAACTTCGTTATCAATTGGTGTGTTCTTTCCTTTCTCTATTTTATTGTTATTTGTTTATTTATCTGTGTTATTTTGTTTAGTATTCAATATATAATGTTAGTGGGTTATTGGGTAGAAATATTTGTAGAGTAATACTGTGGTAGTAGTTCTGTCTAAGGAGGTTGGAATTAGTGAGACTAGTCTCTCCCCTCCGGCCTTTCCTGGGAATTTTATTGTTAATAAAATTCTGTTTAAGGAGACGGGGGGACTTGATTCTGCCTCATCCAATCTGTCCTGGGAATTACTATAATAGTAAAACTATAGGATTGATTTGTATTGAAAATTATCCACGTTTCCGCAACAAATTGGTATCAGAGCTTTAGGTTCGTCCTAGGCTCTGTTTGTGTTGTATTGAATACTATTGTTTGAGTTAAAATGGCAGCATCAAATCCACAAAAGAATGATACTCCGTCAAGTGAAACAACGCCAACATTGGATCCATTGGCGAGAATTCATTTGTCAAAGGCAAAGTTAGCAGTGGAGATATTTGAAGGCACGGGTCATTTTGGCATGTGGCAAGGCGAGTGCTAGACGCTTTGTTTCAACAAGGTCTAGACATTGCTATTGAAGAAAAGAAACCAGATAATATTGATGAGAAAGATTGGAGTACAATCAACCGGTTGGCGTGTAGAACAATCAGATCTTGCTTGTCCAGAGAGCAGAAGTATGCCGTAAAAAATGAGACTTCTGCACATAAATTATGGAAGGCATTGGAGGATAAGTTTCTGAAGAAGAG
>JASCZI010030551.1:30006-50252 GCA_036250425.1 Stylosanthes scabra | reverse complement strand
AAAATTTTTTTATTTTACCCCCCCCCCCCCCCCCCTCCTTTCCTTTTTTTTTTCTCTCTCTAGAAACTATAGTATACTAAATTATATGGCCCTTTGAAAAGGTTTATGCAAACCTGAAGGTGTCTTGAATAAACTTTAGATAAAATATTAGTTACACTTTTATTTGTTAAGGAGTTTTATTTAATTTTTCAAATGGACAAGAAATTCAGCATTGTATCAAATATTCAAATCCATTGTCATGGTTGGAGTGATTATTGTTAGCACCTGTGCACTTCTTACAATAGATTCATTGTAGAAAATGATTGTTGTTTTGTATTTAGGAACATTAATTGAGATATGTTACAAACTGATATGACACTAAAATTTGAAATGGTTGTCAAATTCACATCTACTTGAATACTTGATGCTCTCTCCATCATCTCATGGTAGCAGCAGGACTTGAAATTACAGTGCCATTTGGTATCTTCTTTTTGCCTAGATGCAAATTTGGTGACTTGGGATTTGTTGTATCCTTAGCAGACCTATTGCTTCATACAACATAACTCACTCACTATCAGGTGTTTAAAAAAATGGTAAAAAACAGAGAATGAAGAGAGGTTATAATTTTATACATACTTATTATTGGGAAAGAAAGGATGGTCAAATTTTGGAGCTGGCATCACATGAGGAACCTTTGACCTTCTCAGATGTTTCAGTGCCTTTTCTTCCTCTATCTGCATGCATCATACATCACAACTACCTTGCTTAGATTGAAGATGAAGAAAAATCAAAGAATAAATTGAAAACTATTCGACTATGAGAACTAAAACTATAATAGCAATCATGATCTATAATATACAGTTAGGAACAAATGAGGATTAAAGTTCACCTTTTCAGCCACAGCCCCATTCTCCGAATGCAAACTGAACTCTTGAACTTGGGAAAGGGGTTTACGAACTTTATCTGTAACTGGGAATGGATCCCTGCAAGCAAAATCCATATCCATGAGAATAGAACTCATCATTCTTCATAAACACAAAATAAAGAAAGTGAAATTAGATATTGTTAATGTTACTCACTCTTTTGAGATTGATTGTGCGTTGAACATTAGTTGTTCTTCCATTTCCTGTTGCAGTTCTATCTCATGTCTAACTAGGGAGTCCAATTGGAAGGGTTCTGGTTTAGTGCACTGCTTAGATTCTAGTTTTTGAGGTTCCTGCATATCATGATATCAGTAATTTCGTACTGGTAATTCTTAGTATCTAGAGATTAACGAGACACCGAATTGACAAAGATTCTTTACTTGAGGATACTCATTGATATGCAGAAGTTCCATATGATATTTCTTCTCCTTCCCGCCACCTCTCTCCTAAGATAGAGAACGAATGCAATTGTTATAGTAAAACCAGATCATTGCATAGATCCTTCTAAACAAAAGGGAATGTATTGAACCTCAGTGTGGAGATGGAACGGCTTTGGAATTGTGTTCCTTGTAATTGGTTTGTTTTTACAAGTACTTTCAGACTTAAAAGAAAACTGCAACACAAGAATATAAAAGGATGAATCAATGATAGAACATGCAGCCATATTTCTTATATCAACTATCATGTAGAATTAACTGAAGCTTCGGGAAGTAGATTGTTCGATTTCAAGTCTAGATTACCAAGTCAGACGAATCAGGCATGGCAGGTGGTGGAATCCTGTCATTTGTTGCAAAGTGGAATTCTTGAGGTACAGTGACTTGTTTCTTGGCATGATAGAATAGTCCAATGTCTCCTTTACTTTCAAAGATCTAGAGATGCTGTTTGTTTAGTGCTAAAGGATAAAATGAGAATAATGATGCTAATTAACATTCTCACTTTGTAGACTCTTACCTTCTTATTTAGAGGCCTTGCCTTGAATTTGGGTTTTCTTGCAAGCTCTTCCAGCTCTAATTCTACTGAACTTTTCAACTTTTGTGGCCGGGCACGTAACGATGTTTGAAATGTAGGTGTTTTGGGCTCTGTGAGAATACGTTTCCATGGATTCTCCTAATACAAATAAAATAAAATAGATGAAGAGCATGTCAAAGATCAAAGTTATGTGTCTCATATGTAGAACTTTTTGTTTTGAAGCTTTGCTGAATGCTAACTATACCAAAGAATGGGTAAAAGGAGAAGAATGAAGTACCTTCTTATTCAGTGTTTGAGCCTTGAATTTTGACATTGTAGGAGAAGTTTCTTGCTCAAGATCAGCAGAGGCAACAGCCTGATCTGACTTGAGTCCAGGTTCTTTAGGCCTTGGTTTCATCTGTTTCTTAACAGCACTTCCCTTAATCATAAGTCAAAACTATAAGAACATCCACTCACATGGAGCAACAAAAGAAGAGAACAGAATGGACAATAGAGAAATAAAACATACCTTCATGACATCTTTCTGCACTTTACTATTACTTGATATGTTTGTGTTGCCATTGGTCACACTCACACCCAATTTAGACTTATGAGGCAAATTTTGAGGTTCCATGTACACAATCTGCTTATATTTTTTATGAGTTACACTTTAGTTAGGACACAAATATGGAAGAAAAGTTATTTGAAAAGTGAGGGGAACAATGACCTGTCTAGCTTTGCCTCCTTCCAACTTCTGCCTCTTAATAGCTTGGTTCTCTGAAACCTGAAATATATATAGATTACTGATTAACGAAACATTGTGATAAACACACTAATTAATCAGAATTGAAGTAACCTTTACCTTGTGCATTTTTTCAGCTTCACCAAAATCACAAAGGCTCTTGGTTCTAGGCTGAAATGCTGGAACAATTTGAAAATTCCAGAAAGGTTAACAGAGTAATTTCCTTCACTAAAGATAAATAGAACAATAATTGACTCTGTCAATCAATCTCAAGTGAGAGATTCTAATTAAGATAATGTCTACAAATTATGCAATTACCAGCATATAATAAAATAATGTCTACTCTTAAAATTGAATTGCATTTCTACTGTTCTTTTGTTTTTTTTTTGGATAACACATCATGAAAGAAAGCAAGGAGAAGAAGAAGAAACGTACGAGAGGTGGCCAGCATGATGGTGGCGCCGCCAGTTTCCGCTGCCATTTCGGATTTGGGTGTTCACAGGTTCAATTTTTTTGGTAAATGAATGTATATTGTTCGAAGCTTCAATAGTACAATAAAATTAGAAGAATGAAAAAACGAGAATTTGCAGAAGTCTGCTGTGTGTTTTGGATTTGCAGTGAGTGAGAGGAGAGGGTGAAAGAACAGAAAAGTGAAAGGTGAAAAAATGAGAAGAACATGGACATAACCGTTCAAGTTACTTCAACTTCTAACGGCTATTTTGTCACGCTCCACAGACACACCAGCCTTCAAACGGTGTCGTTTTATATGATTATTGTCTTATTGATACAATGGTTACTAAAAACTAGTGTAATGTGTCTATTAATATACGAGACATGTTAGATAATTATTTATTTTAATTTATTAATATTTTTAATTAATAGTTTAATATTATATTTTAATTTTAATTATTATTTTTTAATATTAATGACTAATTGATGATAAAAAATAATAAATTCTAAGAATCATATAATATTTTTTATTTTGTAAATTAAATCTAAGTAATATAATGATATATTTGAAATTAACTAAAATATAAGCATGTACACTTAAATTACAAGGTTATACATTCGATTCTTGATTTTAATGAAATAATTTTTTTTTTATGAAATATAAGGTGAAAGATAGTACGAGAAAGAAAATTTGATTATCAATTTTTCTTGTATCCTCGTTATATGGAAGAGAGTATAAATATTTTAGCTCTGTATATATTTGCAATCTATATAGATGAGTAATTAGTAATAAAAAAAGCTAAAGAAGATGTTAAAAGTATATAAGCCCTCATAAAATATTTTAATTAAAAAATAATTTTACACTATTACTAATTAGTTATCAATAAAAGCTAAAGAAGATGTTAAAAGTTATAATATAGAAAGCATTTTAAGTGTATTATAATGTATGATAATTGAATGATTTTATTAGTCATTAATTTTAATATGTATATATTTTATGAAAGTTTTAATTGAAATTACAACTAAAATTAATAGATTATCATATATTACCATGATATACCTGAAATGCATACTTACCGACTTCCGATAGTAATCACTTAGCATTAAAAAAAAATCTCAGTAAAAAAAATTTGTTTGGACGAGTTTTCTGAAAAAAAATTTTTTTTGGAATGATTTTTCTAAAAATTTTTTTACAAAAGTAAAAATAATTTTGTGTTCAAGTAATAATATATTTTTATTTGTTAATTGTATTTGAATATAATAATATAAAAATTTTTTTATTTATTATATTAAAACATTTTTTTCATTTTTTAAAAAAATATGTAAAAACGTCTTTTAAAAAATTTTTTTTTTTATTTTACTAGTGCATTTACTTTTACTATTAAAAATTATCCAAACACGCTAAATAATATAAAAATATATTTTTTTGGTTAAAAAAAATTTTATTTTAACCAAATAATAAACAAGCTCAAAGTTTTATCAGGTTTTTATGCATAATTCTCTATTAATTTATTTTCAAAAGATAAATACTTCTCATATAGTCATATGTACAACCCTACATTAAATACTATACAAATTAATATATTCTACAGAATCTTTTAATAAAAAATAAAAAATATATTAATTATGCGTGCTAGCAGGAGTTCTTTTAATTTCCGTGGTAAAACAGAAAAAAATTCTTAACAAGTTTCCACAATTCATGGACCACGATACTTGCACATTTTTCCTTAGATTTACACAGAGAAAAGAATAGTTAAGACATTATTACGTGCTTTATTAGCTTGTTTAATATATATATATATATATATATTATAGTTTGATCTTCAAAAGCGTCATCATTATATGATGCAAAACATAGGGGTTGTAACAGGTTTTGTTAGTGTTATTATTGCTATGTTGATATGCAGATCAGAAATGATAATAACAATTTCAAGGAAACCATGTGAGATAGTGTACTGGGATTTTGCAACATGCGTTAGGTACCTTACAGGTTATGAAGCAGACCCAAGCAACCATTGCTGTGAAACAGTTTCCATACTCAACAAGCAAGATAATCAATACACTGAACAAATCTGTAAGTGTATTGAGGGCTTGGCAAAGGGAATTGGAATCCAATTTGATTTGGATCGCATTCAATCTCTTCCAGATAAATGTCACATGCCTATCACTTTCCCCATTTCTAATGAGTTGAATTGCTCCATGTAATTGATTATTATTAATTATCTATATCTTATTATTTTTAATTGTAATTATGTTTAATTTTATTTACATGAGGTCTTGTCTTTTCATTTTGCAGGGTTTTTCAATCAACCGCGAATTAATTGATGGCTAATTAATTAAGGATTATGTATATGTAAGTCAATGATAATATTATTAGATATTATTATAAGACATACAGATAGCATCTCCCTTTCAAATATGTCTAATCGCTCTCATAGTCATACAAATGTCGTTTAATTAAGTAGAAACTGGAATCCAATCATTTTGTTATTATTCAATTAAAATAATCAATAATTTTGATAGTGATATATATACAGTTATGAAATATTATTGCATGTTATTAGACGTTCATGAAACATTCAGAATAATGTCAATTAGCAATTTAACGATAATTATAATCCGGCATTTTATTTTAATTTTTTCTTTCTCTTCTTTAATTTATTGAAGTGACACTTCCATTGATGATAAAATCCTACAAGGTATCAAAAATCCTCAGATGGATCCGAGAATGCGGCAGAACATATACTAGGACTTACTGATTGATATAAGATGCTTCTAGTAGCTAGCATGTTTATAATGAGAGACTCTAGAAAACTCTAGTTCGTTCTCACTTTTCAGGGTAGAGAACACAATATAAGAATTTTTGCATCTGAAAAATGGGTTAATTAATTTCTGCCTAGATATTATGTCATGAAATTCATTTGAGTTTCTTAATAGTACGTAATAAAACATTTATTTATTTATTTATTTATTTATTTATTTGTGATTTAAACATTGAAATGATATTATTTGAAAATGGAAAATTTGATACGGAAATAATAAGTAAGTTATCTTATTTAATTTAATATTTAAGTTGTATGTGTATATAATATTTACAATTATTCATTTAATACATCTAAAATTATCGATTATTTTAGTGGTAATTAATATTGTTAAATAAAATAAATTTTTTTTTGGTGCCCAAATAATTTTGAAATGTTTGAACTAATTTTTTTATTGCTTCTTAAAATATTATTGAATTTGATGGGAATAGTTTTGCAATATTGTAATGTCTCTTCTGCTTGTAGATGAACAGGTGGCGGTATGAAACTAAGGGTAGCTGATCTAATTTGAGGATTGAAAAAAAAAATGCACCCTAGTTGGGAACATTCATGCATTATATATAGTATATGATATATGATTGTTGAAATTTGAAATATGGTGGATGAATTGAATCAAGATTAGAATTGCCATACCCTAGCAAGTGATGGAGTCCTTCAAAAGAGAGAAGTAGCACCTCTCTCTCTTTTGGAGTAAATGTGCTGTTCATGCACATGAGATGTGGAACATTATTTATTTTTTTGTTGTCCTGAGATTTGAAACATTAGATAAAAAAAATAATTAAATTGAATTAATCTAGTTGTTAGCTCATCACTAATTAAGTCGTTTAAATAAATGTTAAAAGTTTGAATTTCGTCTTATACATGCAGTAGTAATCTATTGGATAGCGACAAATTCTTAAATGGAGTTTAAATCTATAAAGAATTAGTTCTTGGTCTATTGAATTAGGGATACTCGAAGAACCAAAAAATAAATAAGGAAGATTTTTAAAAAAGTGAAGTGAATACTTAGCTTGATTGATGAAGAAACAATTTAGTAATAATGAGGAGTAATCATAGTGCATAGTTATGAACTTCCAACCACGTACTTATCACTTACAGTTATAGATAAGCTGCTGCAATCTTCTTCAAAGTTGAGTACATATTAATTACGGCTAACGCGTTTTTCATTAATTAATTAGATAGATGAACATCATGCTATGCTTAAATGTTAACGATATTCTTGAAATCATTTATGCTCCACTAACAAAAAACCATTTTCGATTTTATTATTGCTACTAGTGTTTCAATAATATTAGTTGATTGTTTATTTATTAAATATATGTGTAAAAAATAATAAAAGTGAGATATATTTTAAGAAAAAAAAGTTGTGTACAAATCATTCTCATATTCCCATTATAAATAGTGTAGATGTAGATATAATATAGACAAGAATAATGCTAAATAACTAATTTTTAACAACTTAAATTAAAAATTTTATTTTTTTAAGTTTTGGATGTTTTATTTTTTAAAAAATATGTATTGAGTTATATATATATTTAATTTTTGGAAGTTCTTAATTGTGTGATATATAATGTTCTGTTTTTAATGTTTTGGATACTCTTTATAGACAATTTATTATAAGAAAAAGTCTAGGGAGTCAACATATTGTGTCCTATAAAAATAGTTATGGATGATAACTTATATAAATTTTGGATGATAACTTAATCTTGGATATATGAATTATGGATGATAACTTAGTTATTGGCTCCTTAGTGGCTCCTTAACGTTGGTTGATAGCATTGTTCTTATTATAAAACTCAAACAATTTAATTTTTTTTAAAATCTAATTATATAGTACCAATTTTCTTTTTTATTTTTTTCTAATTTGAACTCTGTTTTATTTTTATTGGCAAAAGGTTTAATTTAGATTTATCTAGCACGATGAAATCGCCAGCCTTAATTAATGCTTATAGAGATAGTTAGTTATAGATTTTATACCAACTCAAAAATGAAAAATAAAATAAATATAAAAACTCAAAAATACATTGTTTTTCTTTTAAGATATATATTTCGACCATCTAGCTTATAATTTAAATTTTGAACTATTAAAATATATAAGACAAACATATTGAACATGGACTAACTCCATAGAGTTGATTAGCAAACTCATGATTTATATTTACTATGGTGATCACACCAATAAAAGCAGCCATTAATTGAATGAAACTGCCAAACTTAATTGGATTTTACCAAAACATATATTATTTGTGCATTAATTATATATAATATAATAATTGAATTATATATGCCCCGGAAAGGGTTGTGTGAAAGTGCGTATATGGGGGTGGGAATTGGGATGCTGGGATACCCAAAAGCTTGTCTCATCAGTCATCACTTTCTCTTATTCCTTTGCATTGCATGTAAATTCCTAAACTTGAGCTTGATTGTCCCATGACTTGATATTGATCGAACTGTCAGTTATGGCTTCCCCTCCGATCCATCCATGCTGATTCATTATTCTTTCTAGGGAAAGAGAGAGTAACTGTTATAAAACCTTTTCTTTTATAGCACTGGATGGTCCTCAAAGTTTGGTCCCAGATTTTTTCTAATTAAATTCACTATTTAATTCCTACTACCTGTTTAGGATTATGATTTTTTTTTTTTTAGTATTATATTATAACAAATGTTTTAATTACATTTTAAACTATTATAAATAAATAACTTAATTAAAATTGAGTATTTTATAGGATTAAAATTTTGTTATTTAAATCATTAAAAATCTAAATTGTTAACTCTTTATTTAACGAACCCTTAGAATACTCTTTAGCTTTTTTATATATATATAATATAAAAAATTAGGCAATTTTGATATTAGATGATTTTGTTAAGATCAAAATATTTCATAAATATGCATAAATTTTATAATTGTATCAAATTGAGTATAACTATATATAAAAAATATATTTTTTTAATCCATCATATCAATGATTATCCAAAGTTTTGATAAGGAATTATCTAAAGAATTAAGAAAAATAAAACAAAAATTTTGAGTCTGTCAATGCAACAAAAAATAAAAATATATATATTCTATTTATAATTTATAATATTAAATATTTGTTATCAAGATTTTTTTTTTCTTTTGGACTTTAAGAATCCTATTTATAAACATTTATCAATCGCCTACTAACCGAACTTCTATAATCACTAAAGACATTATAATTGGAACGTATATTTTTGTCATTTGGATTTTAGAGTTTCTACATACAGCATATTGTAGGCCAAACCATTGTTTCAATGGGCCTGAGAGTTATTTCTTTATTTTCACTCATCAATCAGTGGGCTTTCACTTAAAGCAATAAGATATTGAAATTGCAATACTACTGTGCTAAATATAGGAATTAATAAATGGCTTTAATGTTAATAGTAATAGATCAACAATAATATAATCTCGTATATATGCCTTTAATAATGAATGAAAAAGGTAATTCTAATAAGTACTTACCTGAATTGTAGTGTAATTAAGAATTTACAATTACAATTACTGCAATTTAAGTTACTCAACGGCCAGCACCAGCACTATTCATGGTTCTTCATCCGCCACATATCATCACATTTTATTTGAGGTTCAACCACTTCACTTTCTTCAGTAGTTGAACCATTATTTTATAAACAACCAGCACAGTATATATTTCATTTTATTTTCCTTATTTGATCCTTTTACTCATAACAATTCTTTCAATAACATATTATTATAACCGTTCTTAAAAAAGCTATAAAAAAATTCACTAAACCCAGTATAATAATAACTTGATCATAGAAAAATAATCAACTATATTATTTGTATTTAAAAAGAAAGATAATAGTGAAATAGGCAACTTTTCTTAACAAATAGGTTTTCTGATGAGTTTTTCTAATCTCCATCAGGGACAATCAGTCAAATTTTCATTTAAGTGAACACTTATTTTTTTTTTTTTTTTTTAAATTCAGTCAATGGAGAGGAAAAAGAGAAAAAATAAAAATAAAAAGGGGATATGATAAAGTTAGCAAGAACAATAAAAGAGATGCAATGAAACTAACATATCGAAATTGTAGTCAAATTGAAGAAAGTCTCTTGTATTAGAAGATGGCCCTCCTTTCATGTGATCTAGAATTCTCATGCTACCTGTGATGCCAACATCATCCATCCTCTATTTAATAAATTAAATAAAATGAAATATAGATTATTAATTAATAAGAGAAGACATATTTCATATTTGATTCATTTCCCCATCATTATTATTCATAGAGGTCTTAGAACAATTACACATAGCCAAAACCACTGTCTTCAATGAAGTATGAAACTGCCACATACCCCTCTTTTGCATGCTCATCTCAAATGTTATGAAGCCACGCATCTATCCCCACACCACCATCCTTGTCACCCTTTCTCTCTCTATCTTTCTCTCTCTTCCTTCCCCCTTCAACTCCCCTATATAACTTGCCCCTTATTTTCCTCTCCATCAAACACAAAACCCCATTATCATATTTGCACGCTCGCTTCCTCTTCTTAACCCTCACTTTTTCATTATTCCTTCAAAACACAAAAAGACACACTATCATTCGTTACACAACAAAAGTGTGGCCAAACGCCAAAATGAGCAGTATCTGTTCCGATCATCAGCAGCACCATCACAAGTTCTACCCTTCTCAACAACTCCTCTCTCCTAAGAAATCCCTCAGAGACATTGATGTTCCACCAAGGAAGCTCCTCACCCGTCGTGCCTCCTCCGCCATTGAAGCCGGCGACATGTTCTCCGACGACACGCTTTTTCAGAAATTCCTCCCTTGCAACAACCCTGCTGACTCTGACTCCGGCTCCGACGGCGACGACCCTTACTCCTCCGACCATTTCCGGATGTACGAGTTCAAGGTCCGTCGCTGCACTCGCAGCCGGAGCCACGACTGGACTGACTGCCCTTTCGCCCACCCGGGCGAAAAGGCACGCCGTCGCGACCCACGTCGGTATCACTACTCCGGAACAGTCTGTCCGGAGTACCGACGCGGCGCGTGCAGCCGTGGCGACAGCTGCGAGTTCGCACACGGTGTGTTTGAATGCTGGCTCCACCCCGCAAGGTACAGAACCGAAGCATGCAAAGATGGGAAGAACTGCAAGAGGAAAGTGTGCTTTTTCGCGCACACTCCGAAACAACTGAGGATCCTTCCGGTTACAATGAGTTCTTCGAATGACTTGTCGCCATGCAAAAAGAACAAGCTTTTATTGAACCCTTCTTCAGGTTCTAGTAACAACAATAGCTGCTGTATGTTCTGCCACCACTGTACCGGTGGTGCTGCTGCCGCCGTTAATTCTCCAACTTCCACGCTTTTCGGCATGTCCCGTTTCTCGCCGCCGCTCTCACCATCCTCCTCCGCCACGTCGCCGCCGGTTTCTCCGGTTAGTAGGCTGTCCCGATACAGTGCGTGTCGTGGTGGCGGCGGTGGTGGTGGTGCCAGTAATGTGAGTTACAAGGACGTGGTTAATGAATTGATGAATTCTTTGGAGGGTTTGAGTCTTAGCGACGCTTTGAATTTTAGCGACGTTTCTGGTGTTTCTGCTGCTAAAGTTGCAACTAACATGCCGTGGGTTGATGTTCCTCTGAATTGTGAGGATCAGCAAGAGTTTCTTTTTTCTCCATCTTCTCCGATGATGGTGACGCCAACAAGAGGCTATGATGATGCTGATGGGAAATTTTCGAGGTTTTTTATTAGCAACGAAAACAACGTGGTTGCTAATAAATCAAATTCTAATGCTAATAATAATATTGCTAATGATATTATTAATGGGTCGAATAATAGTTGCCCTGCTCCTGATCTCGGGTGGGTGAATGATCTTCTGATGTAGAAAGATGCAGACGACGAAGATGAAAACAATTATGCTGATGATGACGAACTTGTGATTATGGTGATGGATGCATGATTAGCAAGTGTGAATACTGTGGCGTCTATTATTGTTAATTATTTTTTTTCAAAGTATTGTTTTGTTTCATTGCTTTCTGAATTTGTTGCCAAGTTTGCAACACTGTGTAATTTGTGCATTTGGATTTATAATTTAATTTCATCTTTGTTTAATTTCTGCCTTATTATGTATAAAGGAGTGTGTTTTAATTTGATTTATGTTAATTATTTTGGTTTTTTCTCTCTCTCTCTCTCTCTAAAAAATTATTGCTTTGAAATAATTTTAATCTGACATTTGAATTTTGAAGTATTCAATTGGCCTTATCTAATTTAGTAATGATATCAACTATTAACGTGGTGAACCTACCCAAAATTGAAGAAAAGCTAATTCTATGGGATGAGGAATCAGATTAGTACTGTGATATTTTGTTTTCTGTTAGCTCTTTCAAGTAAGGAAAGAAGATTCGTACACGTGGCAAGCATGCAAGCCTTGTCGTGGATAAGATAAATTTTGATTTGGTTTGTTTTCCTCTTTGGGTAAATAAATCATCTTGAATATTTCATCTCTAATTAAACACAAAAGCGTTGACAATGTTTTTATGTCAAGGATGATGAAAATAGGGACCAAAAACCGTTGTGATTTGAAAATTATCTTCAGTATAGAATATACAAAAATAAAATGACGGAGTAAATTTCAATGGAAGGCAGAAAAGCTATCTGACCTGGCACGTCTTGCATTTTACTTTTATTTTGCGATTTTTCTTCACCATCGATCTTGCGCGGCTATCTTCTTATTTTGAATCAAATTAGAACTAAAATGTAGTAGCTAGCAAGGTAGTACACGTTCTATATGATGCTTATATACAGTAATCGCATTTATATGTTAATAACTACCCCATAACATGAAGAGCCAAAGTTCAAGTCTCAATCAAAAACGGTGGCAAGTCTAATCGATGGAATGTTCAATATAATTTAATGTTGAAATCAATTCCAAAAAGGAAAAATGAGAGTCGTAGTCACATGTCATTTGTTGCCATTTTCAAATTTTCACGGTTTTGGAGAAGTGCCAGTGGTAGTTATTGGTAACTCTTGGTTGCCGGTTTGTGACCATCTGGGTTACCTATTGATGATAGCAGCCATGATAATAGACTCACAAAATGATGTAGACAACAGAATGGCATCCATTGTAACAACCACTAAGTTTTGGAGTCATGTCCGTTATCCCTTTCTCTCACTCTAACTCTTTGTCTTTTCCTTATTAGAAGGAAATAAACACAGCATACATTGAGTGACGAGGAGCCCATACTTTCATGCCTGTGATTTTCTTCAACATTGATTGGGTACAGAGAACTACCGACACATGTGAATGGTGCATTTTTTGGTGATAGGCCATTTTACTTTATCTTTCTGCATGCACAAAGCAAATTTGCCGCTGAAAGATTCTCAATGCTCGCCATGCATGGCGAGCACCTTTTTAATACAATTTAAAGCTTGGTTCAGCTGTGCGCTGGGTTATTCCATCTGCAGATTCCTATGTATGTTTATACTGCTCCATAGAAGAACAGACACATCATAATCGCAGTTGAAAAACATTCTTACAGCAGAATAACTTAACCCTCGAGCCAATTACAATAGCTTTATGGGGAAAAAAAGGAGGTTGGAAAAAAAAGGAAGATAGAAAATAAGATCAACAAATGGAAATAAAGTGTAATATCGCCAAGCCGATGGGATGCTTATTTATAAACTGTGTGTTCCCTTTTATCTAATGGCACTATATAGGAATCTTGTTAGCATAACTACACTTTTCAAGAACTATGAAAGTCACCAAAATATAGAAATGAAATAAAACATAATCATGAGTTAATTAAATTAAGGGTGAGGGAAATAAAAATTGAATACATATACATTTAATAAGAACAATGATGATTTCTTGTGATACAGTCAACTAAGAACTAACACTAGGCCTCGTTAGTAAAGATCAAAAGGGATATACAAACCAAGTTGTGGCAGCTAGAGCTCTTCCAACTGTATGACAACTTCAGTTATCCTTGCAGTTCCTAGAGTAGTTAGGCAGTGATGACCTTGACTGCGACTGAAAAAAATCAAATGGGGTTCCTGCAGATCTTCTGGTGGCATTTGGAGAATCTGACAACAGAGGTTCATACACAGGATTTCTGATCTTGGGTTGTGTTATTGACAGGGTAGAAACATCTTTCTCTATAAGTGGTCGGGGCTGAGGCTCAATGGTACCGAGAGACACAATTGGTCCGCCAAGTCGTTCAGCCTGCTGAAGTGTATTGATTTTGCTAGGTCTATATGTAAATCGGAAGTACTTGATAGCAAGGATTGGAGTCATCCCTGCTGCAGTCATAAGCTGTATGGAATTACAGTTGCAGTCAAAACAACATTGGCCCAATTCAGAAACAAAATATTTAGCAAAAAGTGAATGTAAACGATAAAATGAGTTAGGATCATGTCTGCAGCTAAGTGATCTATGTTAACTTGTTAATTTATTCCGCACGGCAAGAGAACAGATATTTGAATATTATCAGGTACAAAAAGGAAAACCAATGGATATGGGAGTTTGGGATTGAGTGAAATTTGGGAACAAGATTTCATAGAATGTGGAATCGCATCGACTAAGAGGATAGAAGCAGGGTGTCTCATAAACTGTGAAGAACTTTTCATAGCGTGCAAAAGCTGTGTTATAAAGATACTTACAAAAATTGATATCCAATACGACGGTTGTCGACACAACCGAAACATAATTGTATACATCCCCGATGCAGGAAGGGCACTGAATATCCAGTTGATGGCATAAAACCCAGCTAAATTGCCCCATATAGCAAGATGTTGCAATATTGTAAATGAACTGCAGGAATCAAAACATAAGCAGGAAATCAGACGAGAGAAATTTTGCAGATAGAAGTGTGTGCTCCCTAGATTAATAAGCAAAGGAATCATTAGCAATCGATGTTATAGCTTACTTGGTCTCCATCGCCACTACAAAAGCCTGCAACCAAATACAACCGGAGAGTGCAACCATTGAAACCTCCTCCATTTCACTTTTATCATAGGCATAAGCATGTATACTTATAAGAAATACAACTATTGCCTGCAAACCACAATTAACACCAATGAGAAATTGACATATCATGGTATAGAACAATGGAACTTTCGGTTAGCCTGTTTATTAATAATTTAGAGTTAGCCTGTTTTCACTTTTCAGTATAAAAAACGAAAAAATGCTGACAAACAAGACTCACATGGAAGAGAGATCGCCCAAACCATCCAGCAAATGTACTGGGATTTAGAAGTCTGTTCAAAAAATTATAGTCAATTTAACTATTACTAATTTTCACAGTTGTGTAATAAACAGTGAGTACCAAACCAAGATAATAATAATAATAATAATTTATTGTTAGGTTGCACTGAACTGAAAGTAGCATTTGACAAAGTGAGGTTAAAGGCAATGTCGAACCTCCCAGCTTGGCAATAAAATAAAATTTGAGGATGCTGAATCACAGTTTCCTCACTAAGATCTTTGTCAAGCACACTGACTAGAACAGGAACACTAGTGTAGAAAACATTATAAGCCATCAAGCTGACAGAATTGAAGAGGCTGGTTCCAGAGACCCCTGAAATAAATGAAAAACTGAAAATGCAATCATTAGTACGTAAAAAATTAGAATAAAAGGAAATAGGAATGCATCTATTGCAATGCAAATTTCATCCAAAGAATCAATAGGGAGGACTATAGTGAAAGGAAGGAATTTTGCAGAAGCATCTACTTTCAAAATAATTTGCAGGTTGCATGAATGGAAAAGCAAAATAGAAGGCTATTATTGGTAAGAGACTCACAATATTTGGATAAAGCATATCAGTAGGGACTTGTAGAATGAATACTGAGAAAGAAATGCTGTCCGGTTGTAAGAGTAGCGGCCATGTACTAGAATTAATCTTTTCAGGAATCTGAACTCTGCAAATTAATCCCACCAACAAAAATATGAATGCATTAGATATGAAACCTAGTGTTCATATGACAAAAAAGAAAAATAAAAGTGCGCTGCCCCTAATTTCCAACCACCGAAAATAAAGCTTTCAGAAAAATGCTAGGACAAATTATGGTTGCTAGATAACACGGAAGAGTGATTGATAAAGATTCCAAATACAGAAAAGCAGCAAAAGTTGAACCACATGAAGAAATCCATGAAAAACTTCAGATGGGAAAAATGAAAGAAGATACTAGGTGAATGGTGTCAAATAACTAATCCACACAACTACAACTACACATCATCGTTGAACCGGCAACATGTATTAAAAGACTCACTTCCAATACTGTAATCAGCTGCTCTTGCTGCCTGCAATCCTTCTCTGCCACTGATGCCCACACCAATATCAGCTTGTTGTATCATCCTTACATCATTCCCACCATCTCCAATTGCCAAAGTTCTATAATCGCATGATTTTAAGATTTGTACAAGCTGCAACAAATAATGATAAACAGAGTTTAAATATATATATACAGGTATATCCGTCTTATCTCCCCTTCATTACTCTGATCAACCAACTAAAAGTATAATGACCAAGACCGCACAGGCCTCCATAATTCAAATCATAAATCTTCAGATAACAGTTGGTATACATAGAACAAGTTATCAAAAACAAAACCTGAGCTTTTTGGGATGGTGTCACGCGACAACATATGGCAGTCCTTGACAATATTGCCAGCTCAGTGAAAGCTTTGCGGTAGTGATTAAGTGCAAAATCAAGAGCCCAGCCATCAATAACAAAAGCCACATCCTGTTTATGAAAGAGAAACAAGGAACAGATGACCTTCAGAGCCTTTTAAATTATTTTGAGGTAGATGCATCCTTGCTAAAAAGAATTTCCTAGTGTAAAACACCAAAGAAATGTAAACAAGCAGAACATGATTTTTTTTTATATATATAACAGAAAGATTTATGAGAAAAGAAAGTAAGGTGACAAACACAAAAGTAAATATCTTGCTAAAGGAAACCACAAATTAGAAAAGCTAGAATAAACAAGATAAGTGACATGAAGTATGCAATGTTTCCTAATCACTGGATCCTAAGGAATTTCAGGCATGTATCAGCAATACCTTAGGTTCTGAGGTGGTTATCCGCATTGTAAGAAGCACTCGCTCTAAACTTCTACGAACCTCATCCTCCGTTTTTCCATCAATTGAAAGAAGCTGGCCCTTCGGTTCTACCAAATGTTGGTGGAGGGGATTGAAAGAATAAAGCTTCTTAAGTATTCTCAGCATACATTGAAAATCCACCAAAGATTGCACAGCAGTAATAAAAGGGGAAAAAAAAAACTTAACGCAATAAGTACAGAAACATAGGCTAGCTCTTAAAATAGCGGACTATATGCAAAACAGGTGGGAAATTCAGCTTGAAACAGTTATGCAATGCGTAGTTTACCTTTGTTGGTAAACTACACAGAGAAAAAGAAGCTTCAGTTTTTTAAGCACCATGAGCAGAAATTGAGATAATTTCAAACTCACGTGGCTTATTTTAGATATTTCCTGATTTTAAACTTTTATATCTTTCGAACTGTAATGGCATTAAATAGTTTGCGTGGAGTGTTCTGATCAATGCTTTTACACATTCGTTATTGTTATGTTTTAGTATGGTTCTACAGTTGAGTGAATGGATCAATTTATTTTGTGTCTCAAAAATTCATAGTCAAGTTTTTTATGAGAAATCTTTCAAAAAGCAAATGTCACAATTTTAGAAATTGTTCATGACAAATCACCATAAAACTTTTATGATTTGACATCTGACATCAATCTTATATATATAATATGAACTCTTAACCACAAATGGCTCTTACTTGAGGGAGCATATTAGGTAATAAATACCATTTATATGCCTCTACTTAATAACTAATCTTTTAAGAAAAATGTTTCATGACACACAACCAATGAGTTCAGTAATGGTTTGAGAGCATCCACCTAGTGTTCTCCTTTTGGGAAATGAGACATACAGCACAGCAATGTAGGATGAACATACAGATATGTTCACTAATCCACAAATAAAATAGAGAATGGGATAGAAACAAAGGATCATATCAAGAGCAACAAATATAAGAAAACTACAAATTTCTCCAGAGTCACAATTTGAAATACCTGGGGAAATAAAATTACATGACAGCGCAATTTGTATTGCAGTATTCTGCTTGTCTCCTGTTAGCATCCAAAAATTTATTCCCGCTTTTCTTAGAGTTTCTATTGTTTCAGGAACTCCATCCTGAAAAAATGTTGATTAAAAAAAAATTAAAATTAAGAAAATTCTCTTTAATCCTCCCCCCCCACCCCCCAGGCGGGCAATACACACACATATATATTCCTTCAACTACTTAAAGTAGACAGGAATTGATAAAAATATAGAGATTTAAGAATGCTATATGAAAATTAGATCTCTATGTGTGTGATTACGCCAAATACTAACCTGCAAACGATCCTCTATGGCTGTAACACCAAGGACTTCCAAATTGTGTTCTATTCTTTGGCAGACCTCAGCAACTCTCCACTGTGATAGATAGTATATTGAGAAACTCAAATCTTAAGAGTTACTGTATTAAAAATCACTAACAAGAATGTCATTTACCTCTCTATCAACCAAAGTGCTATTGGCCTCTTTAAACATTAAAGACCATTCTCTATATTCATCTTCTCTTAATTCACGCCAAGCCAAACATAGTGTGCGTAGTCCCAAGTGAGCATATTGTTCCACAGCTTCAACGAAATTCCGAGTTTGCTGCCCTGCAGTAAGATATGGCATCAAAAAAATAATCACACCAAACTATTCAAACATTGGGTGATCAATTAAAAAGAACATGGATCCAAATAAAATCCGTAATTACATAATTTTTGCTTGTCCTAAAATATACAAATAACATACCGGTACGAGCATAAGGAAGAATAGCCTCATCTGCTCCTTTTGACAAAAGAAGAATCTTTCCATTTTGACAATCTTTCAACACTAATGACATTCTTTTCCTGTCTGAGGTGAATTCTAAGGTTTCCAGAACTTCATACTGAAGTATTAAGTTGTTAAATTTGACTTCTGAAACATAAAATAAAATATTTATATGAGCTCAATTAGCCAACAGCTCAGTCATGCTTCCACAAGAATAGCAAGGGACATGTACCGAGAATGTTTCCACTCTTATTGAAGAATACCATATGCAGTCGAGCAGCAGCTTGAACAAGAGCATCCTCATCCTGAGATTGTGCCTTATACAATATATCTCCAGTTTTGCTAAGGAAAGACACCCCCAACAAAAACAAACACACAAATAAGTAACATTTATGCTCATGCTCATGAAGAATATACTGAATTCCTAACAAGAATATGCCAGTCTTAATTTCTAACACTTCTCACATTCATGTCCTAACAAAGATTTGGTAGAATCACCTTTGTGTAGGTATGACAGTATTGCATATTGCCATAATTGTAAGAAACTGTACAACATCAGGTGAACCACTGGAAACAGCATGGAGAAGCTCTACATCTACAGATCAAATGATGTAATTAATTTAAGATGTTAAACTTCAACTAAAAACAAATACAGAAGAATATATATCTTTGCAAGAGATTCAGTGGTTCAGCTAAACATTCTATAAGTTGATGCATAACAGCATAAGCAGTGAGGGTGAAAGAAGGAACAAAAGGGAATTCCACATGCTCCTATAAATTTTAATAATTAAGCTCCAGTCTACTAATTTAGACAATCTTCAAAGAATTGAAACTTTTGCCTACACATTGGCAATATGTATCAGAGGAGTCTTTCAGTATATGTGAAATTTTCATTCTTCCTAATGTGAAATGATATAGTTTCCTGTTAATAAGATATTCAAATACAACTACTAATTCACAGCAGTAAGACAATAAGAAATAGTTCCACCAAACAACCAGACCTTTCAATGCATCACCATTCTCATTTCCATAGAAAATGCCGCTAATGCAACATCTTCTAAATATCATCTTATTCTCAGTCAACGTGCCTGTCTTGTCAGTCAAAATGTACTCAACTTGTCCCAAGTCCTCACTTATCGCTGTACTGCCACACGTGACAAGCATAATACAAAATAAATGAATGTGTCCCTGGTAGTTACTAGAAAGTAGTTGGTACTCAAAATATGTCTCCCACTTACTTTGTTGCATTGGATGGAGTACTAGTCTCAAGGTCAACCATTTGATCGTCCCAATCAATAAACTTTGCATACAAGCCCTTCACTAGATCTAGAGATACCTGGAAGAGATGCAATAGTTAGCTGCATCAGCTTTTAATTTTTAAACCATTTCTCTCAACATACTTAAGACAAGCTTGAAATGATCCATAGCTGAAGGATAATTGGTGTAACCACTGAAAGTAGCAATTAAAAGGAAATAATTATCTATATCCCTCCATTATGTTCATGAGGTCATCCATCCTCTCCCT
>JASCZI010030551.1:2044-29967 GCA_036250425.1 Stylosanthes scabra | reverse complement strand
TGTTTTTTTTTTTTTTTTTTTTTTTTGGGTGAATTGAAAATAAAAATGGCAAATACATTGAACGTATAAATGCACCATAATGCGAGGCCAACACGGAAACCTATATTAAACCAGCTCACCTTAATTGAAATGGGTATCATGATGGAACAAAGAAGCTCGAACCGTAGAGGGATGATCAATAGTTCATACCAAGGACCTTTATCAGGGTAAAGAACATACCATTGCTACAAACAAACAGATGAAAATTAGCATCAACCAACATACATCTTTAGGGTAACATGTCAAAACATGGAAGCTAAAAGACAACAATTACGGATAAGGCATTAAAACATGGAAAAAGATTAAACAAAAAGAAGAGTGGGAAAACAACTATTGAAGAATAGAATGGCAACATGACAAGGAACATACAAATTTAGCATCCACCACAAAAAGAAAACTGGATAACCTGAAATTGGTTCAAATATGGAATAAATTTATAGAATATTCAGAAATAAAACAAGTTATGATGAGGGCAAGTTGCCAAGCTCCCTCCACAGAAACAAGAGAGATGGAGGACAATATTACAATACAAAAACAACATAGATTGCCAAAATTGAATAAAATTTTGGGTGCATAAGAAACTTAAGTTCAGCAATGATAGCGTACTTTCTTTGCTTCTGTGTCCTTCCAAACATTACCCGCAATGCCAAGAACCATTACAACAACAATTTGGAATACAAATATAGCACCAGTCAACTTGTCTATCATGGCATCCATAGCAGTGAGCTTTGGTTCTGGTATACCTCTACTCATGCCCAATTTGGTTTCATTGCCTGAAGAAATATTGTGCGGCCAAAAAATATTATTAAACTGTTTCAGAGGAAGTATATGATTTCATGACAATAAATGTTATCCATGTACTTGCCTGTGTACACAGCTACCCCACATGCCCACTCAGTGTTCCGTAAGTAACATGATTGAAGAACTGTGTTTTTAATGGTTAAAGGGCATATATCATTATCAATAAATGGGGGGAACAACCGCATGTTAGCATCAAATCTTCTGATGTCTTTATCTGGAGTGGGACACTCAATTACACCCTAGATGCACATGCACACGCGCAAAAGAAGAAAGTAATTAATTCATTGTTCAGTATAATTACTTTTGACAGTAAAACTTCTAGTTGGTCACTGTGAATAAAAATTTACCTTAATTTTGTGCAGTAGCTCAACATCAATTCCCATGCAGGCAGAAGGTATGACCCTTGTCTTCAGATCAGTTTCACCATCCATCGCAGCAGTCTGAACAACATGCTATATCATAAGCTCTTTGAAATGCATATAATGAATTATGGTCTTTCCACAAACAAGGAAAAAAGATAAAGGAGAATGGTGTAACTATGTTGTCTGCAATGCCACAAAGACAGAGTGTATCAATTTTAGCGTGTTTCATGACAAAATTACCTCTATATAGCAAAGTCCTTGTGGATCAGAGGAGCCAATCAAAACAAGGTCACAAGGCACTTCATCATTTTCACGTAGCCATACTATGTTACCTACATGAATATCCTGGGCTTGGATCTACAGCACCATCCATACAAGCATCCCAGAAAGGATGTAAAAGACAAGAAAGAACATTAGATTTATAGATATAAAGAAACATGTTATATAATTTAAGAAACGAAGAAGCTTATGTATATCCCACTTCCTACAATAACGAATGTAGAATAAGTCAACAATTCATAAGAAAATAAATATATTTTTAAGAAAATCCACCAAATTTCATACAAGTTTCTTGATGCCATTTTTGACAACCCAGACTTCTTTCTCATTTGCCTTCTTGTCTGACAGGTATCTATGGTAATCATCCCATGCCTCTTTTGTTGCAGAGACTGCAAAAATGAAGATAAGTGGACCCCAAGTACTGGCAGGATTTACTGGAGTAATGAGAGACCATAGCTGTAGGCAAGCTATCAGCAAAAAGTACTGATTCATGAACCGGCTGAAAAAGGGGCAATATTAGATGGAATAAGGAAAGAGCTAAGGCAATGTTAAATAATTGACAGGAACAAATCATGTTAGATCCCTGGCAAATGCGCACACGAACAAAAGAAAAAGAAAAGAGAAAACTTCCGTTGAATTGCACAACATAAAATTGAAAAAGGAAAGTCGACTCCTTAATCTAGGATAATTTCATGATGTAAAGTAAAAAAATTGTATGTGATCATCCACAACAATATCTGCAGGCTTATATTTTATATTTGATTTTATGTTCTTTTCTAATCTCTTGAACTCAAACACACATGGAATAACTTTTAGGGGGGGATTCAGTCCATTCAATCAAAAGTTTGTTATTCAGCATCAAAGATGATAGGGAAGGAGGTCATGTTGTAGAAATGTGAAGATGTGTAAATTATTCATGTTTTTGCCTCCATGTTACAGCACTAGCATTTAAATTAGAGAGCAAAAAATACCATGCACATAAAGATTACCTGAACTGTTCCCATAAATTTTTTGGAATAAAGTTCAGCACAGTATACTTTCTGTTTGATATACGATTATCACAGTATAAATCATGTGATGATTCGTCATCATTTATATAAACATAACGCTTCATTGTTAAGCCCTGAGCATCTGCTAGTTTACACTCGAAATATCTTCTATGCTTCACTGCAATGCTCAAAGAGAACAATTATGAAATATCCAAAACAATCACATTCTGCAAGCAACAAGGAGAAGGGAAAACAATGTCAGACTTGTATATAAATGTTATTATGATAAGCAAGAGAAATAGGGGAGCTATAAACAGATTTCTCTACTTTACAAAAAATAGACAAAGCTCCAAAATCTGAAGGATTGCAGGTCACTTCAGCAAAATAAACACCATGCCACCCTAGATAACTCTAACTCCTAGAAATTATTCAGCATTGAACTTATGATGTATTACGCATAATCCCTTGTGCTAGCTAATTCGACCCACACCCAACTGAATTTATTTCATCGCATGTTCTACACCGCCAGAATAACGTTAAGAATCATCTGAAGCTGAATATCCAGGAAATTGTCCGAGCAAATAAATAAATAAGTTCATATTCCAATTGCAAAAACAACAATCAGTTTCAAACGATCATCATGCCAATACTGGTGACTGGTGTGCCATATGCGCGAGCAAGAAATTCACTGAACAGAGTCGGAAACTATTCATAATATATCATTCGCCATATAAATTTGAAAACAAAATAAGCTACGCCATGTTCTCCACAGATCGATTTAAACAAAATTATCTTGGTTAAACGAGCTCCCTCATTCAGTGCACAAAACTCACTCATAAGCTAATTACGCGAATGAAAAAGTCCTAATACTAATGAAATGAAATCAATTCAACAACGAAACACAGTAATTGATGAAAATCGAAGGGAGTACCAATCAGCTAGGAATCTAGTGAAGGCGAACGCGATCTAATTTAGTAGTTTAATACGAGCCACCACGCGGTATGTAAACTATGAAATCGCTTTCGGACACAGAATTGAGAGAGAGAGAGAGAGAGAGAGAGAGAGAGAGAGAGAGAGAGAGAGAGAGAGGGTACCAGTGAATTGAATGTGATCTTTGGTGGAATAAGTTCAAGTTGTTGAAGGTGATCGAGAAATGTTGGAGTCCGATCGTTCCCGTTCCCACCATTGACTATGGATGGGTTCGTTTCATGTTATTGCATTTGCATCTTCCCATTATCAAAAAATTAAAAAATAAAATAAAATGATGTGTCCTAACTCAGTCCTAAATTATACACACTGCTACTCTACTTCCCCCCACCATTTCCATTTTCCAACCCTTTCTTTTGGACTCTTCTCACCTCCCCTTTCTTCTTCTGTTTTATTCTTTTTGTTTTAGCCTTTTAGGATTTATGGGCCTAATATCTTTTTCTCCGTTTCCCTTTTGGATTAGAAAGATCAAATGTTTTTGGTCCTGAGATACAATGCAATTTATGGTGGACCCTATCTTCCAATCAATCCTATGGCCCTTTTTTTTTTGTGACAATCCTATGGCCCTTTAGTGTTACAGAAAATATGTTATAGTACAAAAAATAAAATAAAAAAAGAGTCCATAATCATATTTATATTTTTCTGATAATTTCCACAATTTTATGTAGATTGATTTTGTTTTAAAAAGGGCAGCATTTCCTAATATCCGATCTTCTCAAATAATACTGCCAATAGTAGTACCTCAAAAGCCAAGACTACCTTGGTTAGCTGCTGAATAATTACTTTATTTTCAATACTTCAACTTATGATGTTTTACTTTAGTTATAAATCTTTTTTTTTCATCCTAATAACTAATTCTATCAAAGTTATTCTAGTTGTACATTAAAAATCGGCCACTAATATAAATACATGATAAAATATAAAGAGAAATGTTATTTGAATAAGTGATTTTAGCTAAGCAAATTCAACCAAATAATTTCTTTTTATGCTAAATAGAATAAAATATTTTTAAAATTATTTAAATGATATATGTATTTATACACAATTAATACTTGATGATTAAATTTTGATATACAATTATGTAAATAAAATTTTTTATTCTACTTTTATTACTCTTATAATTTTCCTTTATTTTTTCTTTTGTATAAATTAAATAAGAATAGTGCTACGAAACCAACATTAAGGAATCATTAAGAAGTCAATAATTAAATTATCATCAGTAATTATATGTTGAATTTCTATTATTGACTCCTTAGTCTTTTCATTAAATAATGTTCTTTTATAGTTCACCTGATTTCAACGTGCCCTTGAATTTTTCTTTGTTTCCACTGATATTCAAGATTTTTTTTTGAGAAATCAATATTTAAGATTTAATCAAAGTAAAGAACTATTAATTATTAACCAGAACCCATCTAATTAGATTGTAATACAAATACTTCCCAGTGATTTATTTACACAGCCATATTAGAAAAAATAACTATTATTTTATGTATTTACCTAACTAAGTATTAGCTGCAGGATAGTTCTTTGGAATAAGAAGTTCTTTGAGGTGCCTCAGTGTCAAATAACATGACAAACAATATACTAATATATCCTACTTGATATAGTTCAGAGAGTTACCTAACATCATAACACAATAGACCCTTGAGGTAAGTTAAGACAACTAACAGATGACTGCCACAACCGATAAAGTAATTCTGTTTTATTCATCGTTCTTTTCACAAATCACAGTTATGTATAACGATTCAATATATTCACGGAAAACCTCATAAAACTTCTCTTATCTTATGTATGATTATAGCTTTAATTGGTCAAAGGCTAAGGAGTACATGTAAATTTAGTCTAAAAAAATTATAAAAAAAAAAGCTTAATTTTGTTTGATAAAACATGGTATAAATTGACCTTGTATTCATTAAGCAATTAAGAATGTCCACCATTTAAAAGACTTGAGAAATATAAATGAGATTTAAGTTTAGGTTTAGCCTTTTTTTTAAAAAAGATTTAGTTCATTCTACAGAAGAAATTATTGGAGATGCAAAGAACCAAAGCTATAAGTAACCAAATGTTCATAGTTGCACACGCGTACTCCATATTATGCTTCCAGCACTCCTCACTATACCTTATTATTATACCCTAATACAGTAACCTCTTCCACACGTATCCTAAGCCCTCATTTCTTTTTTTAGTGCGTCTTCTTCCCCTTGAATTTTCGTCGGTGTAAATTAAACTCCTCTAACTAACACACCATTATTAATTTATTAATATGATCAACAACCTAATAGTATAATTTACTATACTCTATATCATGTTATTCTACATGTGTACATGTACTTGTCATTGCATCTTCAATTATTCCATTTATAACTATTTTTGCTTTCTTTCTTTATTTTTTTACTGGATTTGTAACTATAGACATTCCAGCATTTTTTTATAATAATGCTTTATATGATATGAAATAACATGGATATTTTTTCAATTCTACTCTAAGATATAAAATTCCCTTTAGGTATAAACATAAATTTTAGCTATGAAATTTTTAAAAAAAGTGACACAAATAATTATATATGGATTATTATTGTGTGTTTATTGTTTATATTTAATTTTATGTGTGTTTTTTCTATTCATCATTATTTATAAAAAACAAAGGCTGATCAATTGATTAATTGCATGTAATCCAATAGTAAAGCATTCAACTACATCTTTTTTTTTTTAATTATTACAGATAGGTATTGACTAAATAATTAGACTATAATTGATCAAGTAAATATTTCACCACAAAAGTACCAATATTCAATATAAAACATATAAATATGGTATTGAGTACATACTATAATCCTATAATATTTAAGCATGTCTAAGCAAGACCATGAAACAAAAGTTTTAACTTTGTGGTTGAGTGTTGACTCAACC
This sequence comes from Stylosanthes scabra, assembly GCA_036250425.1. Taxonomy (NCBI): domain Eukaryota; kingdom Viridiplantae; phylum Streptophyta; class Magnoliopsida; order Fabales; family Fabaceae; genus Stylosanthes; species Stylosanthes scabra. The sequence goes on along the minus strand of JASCZI010030551.1, from coordinate 23,600 downwards.
TATCCGGTCCTTTTTTTTTAATTATTACCACTGCTTAATTATTTAAAATATAATTAAACAGATATCATTTGGTAAGTTTTATCCTTATTTTTTAGTATATTTAAATAAAATGAAAATTATTTTTTAAGAAAAAATAAATAATTAAAAAAGTTAACACTTTCAACGTATTAGATGAAAATTTGTTTAAAAAAAATATGTTATAAAAGATTAAGAAAGTTCAGATAACTAATGATCATTTTCTTAAGCTTACAATTATGTAATCCACAACATATAATAAGACTTGAAAAAAAATCTGCATGAACATCCTATCCTTAAAATGATATTAAAAGCACTAAAAACAAATTACAAAAAAAAAGCTTGTAATATTACTTTATTAGTAGAATAAAAACTATTCAAAATAAAGGAGAAGGTGAAGGTTAAGCATCAATGGGTAGAGCAAGGTTCAGATCAAGATTAAGAACTCTTTTCGGTTTGCAATCCGCTGCTGATGATGAATCTGAGTCACTTGGAGCCACACTGGCCGATCGTGCATTCAACTCATCCACTCTTTCCTGTTCGAATCGGAAAGGAGAATGTTGCTCTCCAACAAACTCAACTCTACCAACAGGTTCAGGCAAAAGAACTGGCCGCACCAAGTTCTCACCACCACCGTACGGAACAAACGGTAAAAAGTGATCCACTTCCTTCTTTCGCGTCACGTCAAGCTCAGGAGCAGGAGAAGACTGAATGATGCCACATTTTTTGTCGGTGACGGCAAAGTCGCTGTCTTGGCTGGAAGAGGAAGGAAAATTTGTCTTGGCCTTGGCACCGCGGAACTGCCTGGCGGCTGCGTCATAAGCCATGGCAGCTTCCTCAGCGGTGTCGAATGTTCCGAGCCAGACACGGCTCTTCTTTCCGGGATCGCGGATCTCGGCAGCATAACGGCCCCATGGCCTCTTTCTTACACCCCTGTAATGAACCTCTTTGGCAACATTATTGTTTCTCTCCTTCTTGCTAGTGACGTGCTTTCCCTTGTTCACCGTAGACTTTCCCTTGTTCACCGTGGAAGATAATGAGTTTCTCATTTCCAAATCCAAACACGACGCAATGCAATGATAATGAATGTATTGTATACAACTATGTGCCTAGTTTGTTTTGCAACTGCTTTGGGTGTATATATACAACTAGTGAAGGAGGAAAATGAAAATATAATTTATTTATTTATTTAAATAAGAGATTATTTATAAAAATTACTGCTAGATATGAGCTGCAATGTTATAATGGTAATGTAGTAACAGAGTGGGAGAAAGAAAGAAAGTGTTTGACTGTTGGTAAGAGGGGCCGCCTAAAAAGGATAACAGTGTTACGTGGCATGTGGCAAATTCGAGACAAGCTACCACGCTTTCTTTTCCATGCTGTGCCGGCTTCTAACGTAAAAGGGGCCGTTTCTTCAACCTCTACCCAATCTTATTTATAATATGGTATTATTCAAATGAGATTAACTAATTAATATTTTTAGTAGTATTTTTTATTTTAAAAAAATAAGTATATAAATAATTAGTATTGATATGACATTCCTAATTTATTTATATTTTTGTATAATATACTTTTGAACCATTTATCTTGTCTACAATGATTTAGATCGTAGTATATTATAATAGTTGGACGTATCTAAACCAAATTTATAAGGAGACTTGAGATAGACAGTAAAGGACCCATATACCGAATAGTGTATGAGAATAAATGTAGATTGGATGCATTGAGTACTAGTGTGATGACGAACTCTAAATCTCGTCATCATCTTGGATGCTAGAGATATCCTTTGCTATCTCATTATTTAACTTTCTTTTAAATTTTCTTTTATCATTCTCCTTTTAATTTTTTTTTTATTCATTTTGAAGAGTGGTAATAGTTGGAGAAAGTACTTGTTTACAATGAAAATCAACCCAACCTAAAATACATAGACTTTATCAAAGGTCTAAGGATGGAGTAGTCACATTATATATTTTAAATGGTATCTTATTCTATATTATCTTTTTATATTTTAAACATATTATTATGATATTATCTATTAACTCACTTAGTGAAAAGTCACAGAAAAGAAATAATTTTCATAAATAAAAATTCTAAATCATAATTTGAGTACTTTTAAAAACACCACCAGTCTTATTGGTACATAAAAAAAGATGGAGGTAGGTTAAATTTTAGAAAGGAGTTAAAAATTAATTTTTGTAATGAAAGGGATTAAAATAAAAATTTTAAACTATACTAAACTGCAATTCATAAATAATTAATCTAAATAAAATTAAAGTTTGAGTTGTGGGGATTGCCCCTTGCTATGAATGAGGATTCACCTTAAGTATACACTCATGCTAGTCCTTAATAGCATGTAGAATGAATTATTATATTTCATAGAATGAGGATTTACCTTAAGTATACACTCATGCTAGTCCTAATAGCATGCAGAATGAATTATTATATTTCATAGCAATATTACGTGGATATATTTATATTTTATATAAGAATTATAAATTATTTTTAAGATATATTTTATTATTAAATAAATTATTACTATTTTGATATGATATAAGTAGTTTAAAACACTTGTCTGGTTGGTGAGCTTAGAAGGAGCTCCACCAATGAGAGGTGCACGAACGTCTTTGTATTATACTCGACGCGTCTACTTAAGTTTTGGGACCTCTGCCGTGTCACCGTCTCTCTTCTCCTTCTTTGTAAATAATTCAACAGTGTTTCCGTGTTTCGTGACTAGTCTTTATTACACCTCCTCCTATAGTGTGCGTGAACTTCACGCCTCATCTTGTATATTTTGACCCTAGCATGCATGAGAGACTCCTTTATTTGAAAATTATAGATTGAATTTGGAAACTATTTGGCTTCACTTTATCCGGTGGTATATAATACTGCTAGTTTAGTTAGCATGGAATGTGTCTTGTAATAATAATATATAACATATAGTTTTGTTCCTTGAAAGAAATAAACATGTGATGATATATTATGTAACAACTTATTATCTTTATTCTTAAATAGGAAAAGAGATCAGGGATTGTTGAGATGAGGAGTGGAAAGTGTGATTAATTATTTATTAGTGACTTTGTGGCCAAGGCAACATAGATTAGGATTTGAAATTAATTAAACAGGTGTTTTGTTTTCTATCAGGAAGGCACATTGTATTATTGAACCACACGGTTTTCAAATGAACCTTAATTACTATCTTATTAATTGCTTATCTTTCTTTAGTCCCAAAACCAAATAGTAATTGGTTATTCATCAGTTTTGCTTGATTCTGTGCGTACAGTAAAGGATTTAATGTTTAAAAATGTTAATTATTCAACAGCCTATTATTTAAAATTTTAAATACTGCCTCTTATATATTTCTAAATTCTGTTGCTATCTTATTAATTGCTTGTCTTTCTTTAATCCCAAAACCAAATATTAATTCGTTATTCATCAGTTTTGCTTGATTCTGTATATACAGTACAGGATTTAATGTTTAAAAAATGTTAATTATTCAACGCCCTATTATTTAAAATTTTAAATATTGCCTCTTATATACTTCTGAATTCTAATCTCCCAACAGTAGTTTGTCGCACACAAAATTTAACTTCATTTGCAGATGTTAACTTATTATAGGAGAGATTATTTCTTCTATTTTTTCTCTAATCAAGATGTATTTTATTAGACATAGTGCTCACTAGCTCCTTAACCCTAAGGTATCAAATAAAACGGCGTTAACTTATAAAGAATCAATGTTAGTTAAGTATTCCAATCCATATCAGTGTTTCCCCCTAGGTGTTTCTATTACCGTACTAAACTAAGAGTACAGTTTGTCAAATAAGTTGTAACCATCACACGAAGTTTTGATAATATTTTTTCATTTCTTATAAGATATACCATTTTTGCGACCAAAACACATTTTTGTTGATGGTACTTTATTTTTAAAAGATATTACAAATAAAATTTTTTTCATAAAAATCAAAGGTTGAACTTTTAAATTTTTCATAAAAATAATATATTAGAAAAACAAAAACTTCTTGAATTTTTTGTTTTTCATGTATCTCCCATTTGATAAATTAATGAATAGTTTTTATTTTTGGTTTATACTGGGCCAAAACTCACAACACAAAACACTTAACTAGAAATTACATTTACCAAGTCTTGTGAGTTGAGACCCAATAACATCAGTAAGTATTACTAATCCCAGGGAAAATAAGGGGATTTTAGTAGTGAGTTCCAAAATCTTGGAACATACTCCATCCAGCCAACCAATCAGCATAACATTAGCTTTCCTCTAGGTATGAGAGATTTTTTTTTTTGGGTTAACCACTAAAAATGTCCATAAATTTTGAAAACGATAAATATATCCTTAAATTTTATTAAAACGTGACAAAAATATTCTGACGTTAAAAAATCTGAAAATCGTCAACTGTGGAGTTTGACGTGGCAAATGAAATGTCTTATGTGGCAAACGGAATTCATATGTGTCATTCTATTCAAATAACAATGTTTTAGCCTCAGTTCATCCCAATTTTAGATTGAAGACCCTAATTCTCCTATATTGAATAAATTAAAAGACCCTAAAATCAAACCCCAAAATTTAAACATTGAACCAATATTCACAAAAATCCAAATTTTCAGATCTCAATCAACAGTAGTATAGTTATTCCTCTTAACTAAAGCAAAATTTCCAAAACAGCACAAACAACATTAACAATATTCCCTTCTTTCAAAAGAATCTTAATCACGAATCCAAAATCTCTCTTGTAATTTTCCTACTTTCAATAACCAAGTTCTTCTGGGCTTACAAAAAAAAGTAAGGAGCACCACTATAGTGATCCAGGTCACAAAAGTTGCAGGTATCATCACAACCAAAACTGCAATGGATTCGAAAACTGTGTTAAGAATCACTGATGTGTAGATTGTTGGCCACCCAAATGAGGAAGAAGAAGATAATGAAAATTGACCTTGGAGATTGTACCAAGAGAGTATGAATTTGAGAAAGTTCCATGAAGATGTTAAGCGGGTGCCATAACCAAATAACAAGAGACATCCTCATGTTCTTGTTTTTGCTCATAATGTTAAGGAGGAGCGTGTATCAGGAAGGTGATTCCATGAATTTTGGGGTCTGATTTTAGGATTCTCCAATTCAGGGGAATTTAATATCTTTAATTTGAAATTGGGAGTGAATTGGGACTAAAACAAGGTTATTATTTTTTTTTTTAGCAAAAATAGGTTGAGGGAGAGGCTCGAACTCGAGACCTCTACTAGGGGGAAGGGGCCAATGTCGTTTGAGCTATAGCTCATTGGGTTATTTGAGTGAGATGACATATATACAACTTCGTTTGCCACATCAGACTCTACAGTTTTGGTTTCCAGTTTTTTTTACGTCGGGGTACTTTTGTCACGTTTTAATAAAACAGTAATGCTACACATCCAAGCATTTACCCCAACCAATTCCAACCAAGCAAAAAATAACTACTCCTACATAAAGAACAGAAAAACATGTGCCTCCTTCTCCTTCTTCTCCCGTTTCTGCTGTAGCGCCTCCTCCTCCTTCTTCTTGTTGTTGCCCTTGCCGTCGTCACTGCAACCGCCGTCATTGTCATCATCGTCGCTGTCGTATTCTTCTTCGTCCTCTTCTTCTTCCTCTTCTTCGTCCTCCTCCTCATCATCCTCTATTGTTACATTGTTGGTGTTGATGAAAAATTGAATTGGATATTCTAGAAAAACAGAAACGGATTTTGAAGATAAGCAGAAATGGATTTAGAATTAAAACATAAACGGATTTTCATATAAAAACTGAATTGGATTTTCACGAAAACAAAAATGGATTTGCATGAAAAACAGAAACGAATTTGGTGATGAACTCACGCCTAAACATGGTCTTGTTTAGCTCCAGGGTGATGTTGTTCACACCTAGACGTCACTTTAGTTACGAAAACAAAAATGGATTTTTATATACAAACTGAATTGAATTTTTACGAATACAGAAACAGATTTTTATGAAAAACATAAACGAATTTACATGCAATATAGAAATGTATTTAAATACAAAATCAAACTCCAAAAACTCAATTGATACAAAAATTGATTCAACAACAACAAAAGAGCATGATTCACATTCTATACAAACGAGTTTCTTCTTCTTCTTCACTGTTATCTTCTTCTCTGTCATTCTCCTCCTCCTCCATCTCCTCCTTCTCATTATCGTCGTAGTCACCGCCGTTGTTGTCATCGTCATCATCGTCAGAAGAAGTTGCAGAAGAAACAGAGGAGAAGAAGAAAAAGAAGAAAAAACGTGGCGTGAAGGAAAAAATGCGTAAAAGAAAAAGACTTGGTTGAACTTGGTTGGTAAAATTATTTGATTGTCTATAATTATTGTTAATAAAATTTAGGATACATTTATCGTTTTCAAAATTTATGTGTATTTTTGTAAGTAAATTTATAAATTTAGGGGCAATTTTGATGGTTAATTTTTTTTTAATGTAAAGTTACGAGAAATCTTAATAAATTAAAGAATAATTGTTCCGTGAAAAAAAAATGTTGTGAATAACTTCTTTTGTTTTTAATTTTTTTTTTTTTTTGTTAAGATTGGTTGTGAGTTGTGATAAGATCATTTTTATGTATGGATCCTGAAATTTTTTTAACAGTCTTCTGGGACTTGGATCCTGAAATTTTGAGTGCTAAAAGAAGACATGTTTTGGGCTATTATTTTTATGGATATGTGGCTATTGTTAAGCGTTGCTAGCTTGCTAGGTTACTAATCGGGCCAAGTTGAGCACAAAATGAATGTGTACATACAAATCATGATTGGTCTTGCAGAAACATTGTGATTCTGAGTCGGTTTCGTCAAGCCCGACTAATGACCAAACCATAAGAAATAGATATTTGTTTTGGTATTGATTGAGAAGTAGATAATATTTAAAAGGGCCTTCTGTAACCGAAAAATAAAATAATAAAAGGGCTTCAGCAAGTCCCAAAAAAGAAAAAAAAAATTCAGCCCTTTTTTTCAGACAAAATGGAGTAGGTAGCACTCATTCATCACTAAATTAATCACTAAATAAAAAAAATTAAAAACAATTAATCACTAAATAATACCAAAATAATAATAATAATAATTACTAATATAAAATAGAATCAAATTGCATGCATGTATCTCAGTACATATCCATACAACCCTTATCTTATTCTATTTTAATTTATATATTCAAGTGCATTATTTCTATGTTATATGTAATTATTTTTATGCTATTGTGTATTAATTTTTCTGTGCTGATATTTATATTTTTCGTGTTGTAAATAAGATATATGGAGATGTACCATGGTATATGTAACATTACTTATAAAATATATATTAAAAATAATTTAAATAATATATATTATTTATACATAAATATTTAATAATTAATTAAATTTTTGTTTGTAAATAACATTTTTTCTTCGGAGGGCACCTTCCACGAAACTATTGCCTAGGATTTTTATTATTATGAATCTTGTCTATTTAGGAAGTCCAAATCTGGTAGTATCATATAATATTTGATGTGGCATAACATAACATTACTTAATTACAATAATATTCTACTACATATGCATGCTTAAATGAAGTGATGTCATGCATCTCTAAAAAATTTAGCAAAGATCGGATGAGGACATTACAAGAGAAATTAAGAGGGAGCCCACCATGTGTGTGGTGGAGAAGAGTCGTGACAAGGTAACACACTATCTCTCCCCATTGACTATGTGGTTGTTGAAGAAATAAAAGGCTGCTGAGGGGAATAATAAAGTAAGATATTATCAGAGAGTAATGGAGAACGGCGGGGAGAGTGGGAGGAAGGAGGAGAAGAATAATGTCAAGTGGAAGTTCCAAGGGAATCAAGGGCTCAAGAGTTCTGCGGTTTCAGTTAGAGGTGTGTTCAACGTGCTCATGCAGAGCATCAATAAGGAGAGAGACGCGGTTCATCTTTGTCGTGTGGACCCTACTGATAACCCTTTCTTTAGGGCAGACCCTGTAGCTGCTCATGCTCTCTCTACCGCCGTTAACTCCGGCAACTTCAACGGTTACCCTCCCACCGCTGGCCTACCTCAAGCTAGAAGGTTTCTCATTCCTTTCCTTACAATAATCTTGATTAATTGTCACATGTTGACTTTGTGGTAGTTATTATTATTAATATATTAAATGGTAAAATATATTTTGTGTCCTTATATGAAAAATTTCAACAATACCTCTTATAATTCAATTTTACTTTTAATTAAGTTTCAATTTAACTTTGGTCAACAACTTTTTTACTAATTTTGCCCTTGTTTACATCATTCTCATCATCATCATAATCATCACCCCCTAAAGCCACCATTTCCATTATCACCACCAAATCTAGCTACGGCCATCATCCCCGGCACAACCCATAGTTTTTTTTTTGAAAAATTCAAAGTTCATAAAATAAAGCAAACAACATGATACAAATCTTCAAATTCAAAACAAAAGGAAACGCAAAATTAAACAATATACAAGCCACTCTCTCTCACCCCATTGATCACCTAAGACCTTTTTCCATCAATGTACTCTGGTACCAATCCTCAATAACCCCTACCCTTTTCCACTAACAGCGTTTCCACACCCAACCTCTATCTTGCTATGTTTCCATTCCTTCTCCCACTGCAGAGTCAACCTTGCTACTTCATGAAGCAGGTTAGCCACGTCCACCACCACCTTCAACTACCACCACCACCTTCAAATCCATAAAGGAAACAAAAAGCCAAGCTAAACCAAAAGCGAAGACAACAACCATTAATTCCAACTACACAGCACAGCAAATAGCATCAACAACAAACATTCTTCGTTAATTCTAACATTCAAACAAAAATCAATTAATCTAACACTGTGCACTCTCAAAATCAAACTAATTTAGTAAATTTTAAACTAAACCATTCTCAATTTTATTTAAAAATAAAAAAGAAGAAGAACCGCATCAGCAGCGAAGGAGACAGGAGAACTGGCTGAAGCACTACCTGATCTAGGAGAGCTCTGGGACGACGCAGATCTGGCGACGCGGACGACGGAGCTGGGGAAAACGGCACGAGGGAGCTCCTCGCTGCAGGGACGACGTGAGTCGAGAGCGGGAGCCGACGAGCACGGAAGAGCTCGACGAAGGGATAAATCAGTGCTCCAGAACACGCTGGCGGAGCAGATTGCAACGGTGGCGGCTAGAGAAGAGAGAGACGATGGCAGAGCAGATGGGACGGTGGTGACACAAGGGGGCGTGAGAGTGAGAGAGCAGAGAGTCTCGAACTCTCGATGGTCGGACAAAGGTGGAGAATAGGATGGTGCGGCGTTGGTCGGACAGCCGTGGGGACACGACCTGGCAGCGATGTAGGCAAGGTTTCTTGATGGAGGTGGCTGTGAAGTCACGGTGACGATGATGATGAGATGAGGAAGATGAAGATAAATAGGAGCAAAATTGGTAAAAAAGTTGTCGACAAAAGTTGACTGTCAAAAAATTAGGTTAAAAGGTAAAATTAAAACTTAATTGAAACATTAAGAGTAAAATTGAATCAAATTAAATATTATGGATAGTTTTGAAAATTTTCGCTTAAGGACATAAACATACTTTATCCTATATTAAAATATGTATGATACCTGGAGGTGCAGTTCAAATGATATCTCTAGAGTTGAATAATATGTTGTGTAATCTAATCTGATATCCGAGGTGGAATTTTGAAAACAGGGCTATTGCAGAATATCTGTCTAGTGATCTTCCAAACAAGCTATCAGCAGAAGATATATTTGTCACAGTTGGTGCCACACAAGCCATAGATATAATCTTACCAGTGATTGCAAATCCAGGGGCTAACATTCTCCTTCCAAGACCAGGGTACCCTCTATATGAATTTCGTGCAGCTTTCTGCGGCCTTGAAGTTCGCCACTTTGATCTTTTACCTAACAGTGCTTGGGAGGTTGACATTGATTCCCTTGAAGCTCTAGCAGATGACAACACTGTGGCCATGGTCCTCATTAGTCCTAGCAATCCTTGTGGGAATGTCTTCACCTACCAACATTTAAAGAGGGTACATATAAACTTAAAATATTATTATTACTATTATCATTGTTATTATTAAGGACCAAGATGTGATAATTTTTCAGGACCATTATTGTAGGTTGCAGAGACTGCTAGGAAACTGGGGATCTGTGTAATATCTGATGAAGTTTATGGCCACATAGCTTATGGGAGCAATCCATTTGTCCCCATGGGAGTATTTTCATCAATAGTTCCTGTGATTACAATTGGCTCTTTATCTAAGAGATGGATTGTTCCTGGTTGGCGATTTGGTTGGATAGCCACTTGTGATCCCAATGGAATTTTCCAAAAAACTGGGGTTAGTTTTATGTTTTTCATGCATATTAATCTTCATCTCTGCATAGATAGTGTTTGATATTGCACTCACCCATATAAATTAAATGATTTTTTTTTTTTTTTAAATTATCAGATCGCGGCAAGTATCAAGAGGTATGTGGAAATTACTACTGACCCTCCAACTGTCATACAGGTAAGAACAAATGGAAACTAGCTTCTTATTTTTTTTAGCAGTCATTCTTATATTTGCATTGAAAAACGTACGTAACAAAAGAAGTGATGATAACTGGTAATAATGTATGGTCACAGGCAGCAATACCTGAGATACTTGAGAGAACAAACAATGAATTTTATTCAAAAAATCTTGATATAACGAGGGAGACTGCAAACATATTCTATGAAAAATTAAAGGAGATCCCTTCCTTGACATGCCCTCACAAACCAGAAGGAGCCATGGCTGTGATGGTAATTAAATATGTATCACAAATTAAGAGTTCCTATATATAACAACGTTTTTCATATGAATTTAACTTTCATGTCGGATTACTGAATGGAGCAGGTGCTGATAAACTTGTCACAAATTGAGGGCATTATTGATGATGTGGACTTCTGTGTGAAGCTAGCCAAAGAGGAATCAGTACTTATTCTTCCTGGTAAGTGATTGTTTAATTAGACCAGAAAAGAATATGAGAGTTAGTAATTAGAGGAAGAAAATAAAGTATATATATGTCTTGGAGAATCTTTGTGTGTTGAAAAATAATAATTGCATGTAGGTGTTACTGTTGGACTGAAGAATTGGCTTCGGATTAGTTTTGCTGTAGAGCGTTCTGCTCTTGAAGAAGGGCTTAGCAGGTTAAAAGCATTCTGCGTTAGGCATGCAACCATGTCTCAGCAAATTAGTGCATGATCTGATTCTTTGGATTTCATTATTTCAATGTGAATTATGGGTATCTATTCCTTGCAATTGCTTTGTTGCAACGGTGGTTGATCCTATGTTGTTATTTTGGATTTAAATGTGAATTATGGATATCTTTCCCCTGCCATTGCTTTGTTGCAATGGTGTTTGTTATCAACATCAATAAAGAAGCTGGATTTGGTTGTTTTAGTTGCTATGGCTGTTATACATGTATATATTATGATTTTCTTAATAAACTTTACACTTTTATCTTACCTAACTTTTATTTCTAGATATCGTTCATCTTGTAGATGTTCTAACTTTACACTGTGGCAGCAATGTTATTGTAAGAAATTGAGGGTTGGTGCAATCCTCTATTCGTTGGTCATAATTTTCTAGTCATAAGTAGCGATAATTTTTTTATTTTAATTTTTGTTTTTATTTATTAATTATTATTAAATTAAATGCATAATATTAAATGTTATAAATATATTTAAAAATATTATTTATATAAAATTATAGATATTAGATTATATCTGCTATCATTCCTCTTCCTAATTTTATAGAAAATATTGATCAAGTTAAAAAACTATTAATCATTCAATAACCTACAATTTAAATACTGCCTTAGATATAGACATATAGTAGTTCTCACTAGCTCCTAATGGAGAAAATAGAATGCCGTAACTCATAAAGGATAAGTGCTAGATAGCAGATTTTCAGAGTTTCCAAGCCTGGGTGGTTTTACTACAGTATTAAACTAAGAGTTGGCTAATAAGTTGTAAGCGCATGCAACCCAAAGTTTTGGTCAAATTATTGGGCTGCTCTTCAACAAAAGTAAGTTATTATTCTTTATTTTTTAATTTGTAACAAACGTATATTTTGTTGAGGTTACTTTTTAAAGGATATTACAAAAAAAAAAAAAAAATATGAATAATAAAAATTAAAACCTATTTCTCCTTCATTCATTGTCCTGACTCCTGAGCTATATTTCTTTTATTTTTTTTAATACGATTTGGTTGTGACATATTTTGATGTCAAGATTGGTTGTGATTCAAATACACAGAAGGCATGATTTGGCTTCAGCAGCCCTCTTCTTTTTTCACAAAAATTTGGGGTAGGTACTAGGTAGCACCAAATCAAAGTACACTCTTCCCGTGACCATTTTGCTGAATTTACTTAGTATTCAAAGGGCACCTTCCATGAAGCTATTGCCAAGGATTATTATTATTATTATTAATCTTGTCTCTTTAGGAAGTCCAAATTATTATTATTGTTATTGTTATTATTAATCTTGTCTAGTCCAAATCTGGTAGTATCATATAATACTGGATGTGGCATAACATAACATTACAATATAATAATACTGCATTACATATGCATGCTTAAACGAAGTGTGTCAGGCATCTCTAAAGAATTAGCAAAGATCGGAAGAGGACAATAGAAATTATTAGGGAGCCGGCCACCATGTGTATGGAGAAGAGTAGTGACAAGGTAACACACTATCTTTCCCCATTGACTATGTGGTTGTTGAAGAAATAAAAAGCTGAGGGGAATAACGTAAGAATTAAGATATTATCAGAGTAATGGAGAACGGCGGGGAGAGTGGGAGGAATAAGGAGGAGAAGAATAATGTCAAGTGGAAGTTCCAAGGGAATCAAGCGCTGAAGAATGTTTCTGAAGTGTCAGTGAGAGGTATGTTAAACGTGCTCATGCAGAGCATCAATAAGGAGAGAGAGTTGGTTCATCTTTGTTGTGGGGACCCTACTGCTAACCCTTTACTTAGGGCAGACCCTGTAGCTACCCATGCTCTCTCTACCGCCGTTAACTCCGGCGACTTCAACTGTTACCCTCCCACCGCTGGCCTACCTCAAGCTAGAAGGTTTCTCATTCCTTTCCTTACTACTTACTATAACTATAATCTTGATTAATTGTCACATGTTGACTTTGTGGGAGTTATTATTATTGGAAAAATCTAGATGATAAGTAGATTTTATTTAATTTAGCCAGCAAACTTAGTCTCATCTTCTTTTTATATGCTTAGCTCCTTACTTTGTATTTGAACTTTTTTATTTCAACCAATTAAAAAATGCTGATTGGCTCCACTAGCTAAAATTAATAAAATATGTTCGTCAGGTAGCATTACTCGTTATTATTAGTTATGTCCATGAAAACAGGGCTATTGCAGAATATCTGTCTAATGATCTTCCAAACAAGCTATCAGCAGAAGATATATTTGTCACAGTTGGTGCTATACAAGCCATAGATATAATCTTACCAGTGATTGCAAGTCCAGGGGCTAACATTCTCCTTCCAAGACCAGGGTTCCCTCAATATGAATTTCGTGCAGCTATCTGCGGCCTTGAAGTTCGTCACTTTGATCTTTTACCAAACAGTGGTTGGGAGGTTGACATTGATTCCCTTGAAGCTCTAGCAGATGACAACACTATGGCCATGGTCCTCATTAGTCCTTGCAATCCTTGTGGGAATGTCTTCACCTACCAACATTTAAAGAGGGTACAAATAAAACTAAACTATTATTGTTATTATGGATTATGGATTTTTCCTCTACAGAACCAACATGTGATAATTTTTCAGGACCATTTTAATTTTGTAGGTTGCAGAGACTGCAAGAAAACTGGGGATTTTTGTAATATCTGATGAAATTTATGGTCACATAACTCATGGGAGCAATCCATTTGTCTCCATGGGAGTATTTTCATCAAGAGTTCCGGTGATTACAATTGGCTCTTTATCTAAGAGATGGATTGTTCCTGGGTGGCGATTTGGTTGGATAGCCACTTGTGATCCCAATGGAATTTTCCAAGAAACTGGGGTTAGTTTTATGCTTTTCATATTAATCTTCACCTCTTTCTTCATATAATCACTGGTAGTGTATATTTGACTCACCCACATAAATTAAATGGATTTATTTTTTAATATTTTATCAGATCGCGGCAAGTATCAAGAGTTATGTGGAAATTACTACTGACCCTCCAACTGTCATGCAAGTAATAACAAATGGAAACTAGCTTCTTATTTTTTTAGCAGTCATTCTTATACTTCTATTGAAACGTAACAAAAGATGTGATCATAATCACTGGTAATAATGTATGGTTACAGGCAGCAATACCTGAAATACTTGAGAGAACAAAAGATGAATTTTATTCAAACAATCTTGATATATTGAGGGAGACTGCAAAAATCTTCTATGAAAAATTAAAGGAGATTCCTTCCTTGACATGCCCTCACAAACCAGAAGGAGCCATGACAGTGATGGTAATTAAATATATAGATTATAGAGTAAATTAAGAGTTACTATAACAACGGTTTCATATGAATTTAACGTGCACACGGGATTACTGAATGGAGCAGGTGCAGATAAACTTGTCACAAATTGAGGGTATTACCGATGATGTGGACTTCTGTGTGAAGCTGGCCAAAGAAGAATCAGTACTTATTCTTCCTGGTAAGTGATTGTTTAATAATTAGAGGAAGAGAATAAAGTATCTCTGAGGATCTTTGTGTGTTGATGAATAATCATTGCATGTAGGTGTTACTCTAGGACTGAAGAATTGGCTTGGGATTAGTTTTGCTGTGGAGCGTTCTGCCCTTGAAAAGGGGCTCAGCAGATTAAAAGCATTTTGCCTTAGGCATGCAAACATGTCTATGTCTCAGCAAATTAGTGCATGATTTGATGCTTTAGATTTCATCGATATCTATGAACTTCCGTTGCTTCGTTACAACAGTGGTTGATCCTATATTGTTGCCAGCAATATTAAAGAAGCTGGATTTGATTGTTTTAGCTGTTATGGCTGTTCTGTATTATATTTTTCTGAATAAACATTACATACACTTTTATAGTTTTATCTCATAAGTTTATCCCTATATATCACTATTTCCTATTTGCGCACTGTGCAGCAATGTTATTGAATTAAATTCAGGTGTTGTGCAATGACTAATGAGTATTTCCTACTTTTATATATGCATCAAATGTTGATCCATGTTCAAAATTACTCTAGTTTATTAATGAAAAAATCATCTACGTTGTTAATTATTTTAGAGAAAAGAAAAATAGTGCTTTAATGACCTTATTACTTGTGGGTTCTACTCTTTTGATTTAAAGATGATTGGAATATTATTTTTTTCTCTAAAATGATTAAGAACTTCAGAGGAGTTAGGTCATTTATTAATATTTTGGGATAAAGAATTAATGGAAAAGAAAATAGAAAATTATCTTTTTTGTTTTTGGTAAATGATATGCCTTAGCCCAATAGAACAGATGTGGGCTTCAACAAAATATCAAAGTTCCTTTCAGTGCCAGAATTCAGAAAACGATCCATTTTATAGTCCAAAGAAAACAGTCCATTTTCAAGTCCAAAGAAGAAAAAAAAGGAAAATGGCCCATTTTGGTTTTGGCGCTGTCTCACTCTCTCTCTCCAACGGCTACCTAATGCAGAAAAGTGGAAAACATTAAAAACCCTCTCACTATTCAAATTCTCAAGAGTCAAGACTCAAGAAGCTCCTCGCCCACTTCATCATTAGAAGCGTTACGCCATTCAATTCAAATCATATCAAATCATGGATTCTTCTTCTTCTACACTACAGAAACAACAAGATCCTCTTCCCATGTCAATCGACCCCGCCGCCACCACTTCGCCCCTCCGCAGGTCCCGGACACGCCTTGCCGACCGCCTACTCGAACCTCAGGATTCACCGGAACCTTCCGTTCCACGGAAGAGGTCCAAGCCGGGAAGAGGGGCACAGGCAGCAGTCGCGGCGGCACTCGCATCTCCCAGGAAGTCTCGGAAGCCAAGGAGGCGCTCTGAGACTGAGGTTCGGGACGAGAAGGACGCCATGGCGGAAGAGGTTGGAAAACCTAGAAAGAGAAGGAACACAGTGCGGTCCAAGAAGGAAAAAGTGAATCTGGTGCTCCAACCACCTTCAATCTCAATTCCCCCAAGTATGCCCTAAAATTTCGATTCTAGATGTTTGAATTTTGAAACTTTTGATGATTCTTGTGATTTCATTTTGTTGCTGGTTTTTCGTTTTTGGGCGTGTTTCTTCGTTTTTCTTGACAAAAATAATGTTACTCTTTGGAGAATTAGATCATATTTTTTCGAAAACCTAATTTAAAAACCAATCTTGTTTTGTATATAGAAGCTGAAGCCGAAGCTGAAGAAGGAGATGAAGAATTAGTAGAGAGTGGAGGTGATTTGGAGCGTGTTGGACAGGTGTTGAGTGATTTGATCATGTGGAAAGATGTGGCAAAATCAACCCTTTGGTTTGGTTTTGGGTCTCTCAGTCTCTTATCTTCATGCTTCTCCAAAGGACTCAACTTTAGGTCTGAAACTTTTCTTCACTCTACAATATCCATATATGATGTTTCTTTTCGCTCTTTGTAACGATCATGGAGACTCATCTGATATTTTCATACATGCTTTTGTTCAGCATTTTCTCGGCAATGTCACAATTGGCCATTGGTTTTCTTGGTGTCTCCTTTATCCAAAACACAATTTGTCAAAGGTACAGTTTTTTCCTTCTACCATATGGTGTGAACTCTCTCTCTCTGGAACTTCTTAAGATTTGACGTTGTGTTTCAGAAACCAGGTTGAGAAAAAACGAGATTTCAAGCTGAAAGAAGATGACATTTTGCGCCTTGCAAAATTGATTCTACCAACTTTGAACCTCACCATTTCAGTAACAAGAGAGCTATTTTCAGGAGAACCATCCATGACCCTCAAAGTAATTCAATCAATCCTCAGAAGCTAGAAGATTCTTTTCCCTTTATTTTTACTTATCGTTTTTTCATTATCATGTTCACAATGGCTTGTTTCTTGGTGGTGGTAGGTAGCTCCTTTCCTTTTACTAGGCGCGGAATATGGACACTTTATTACAATCTGGAGGCTGTGTGCCATTGGTAAGGACACCAATAAACCCCATAGAGTCTGCTTTTGTTTTTTTTCTTTTTCATTATAGTTTTCTTTGTTTACATGTCTTTCTGTACAAACAGGGTTTTTTCTCAGCTTCACTGCTCCAAAGCTTTATTCTTGCTACACTGAAAAGATAAACCAAAGAGGTCCAATTCCACCTAGCCCTTATATGAAATTTTGTAGGTGTGTCTACATTTTTATGCTTAATAGTAGAATGGTTTTGTTATGCAGCTGATCGCTTGACATTATGGTTGTTGGACACATGGTGTACTTGTACTCACAAGAAGAAACTAGTAGCATCAGCACTTATAGCTTTCTGGAATCTTTCTTCGATAAAAACTCGAATCTACACAGGTAATCTCCTACCAATACCAAGTGATCAGATTGCTATTTGTTTCAAGAACAACACTTTGCTGCCAATAGTAACTTCTGTTTAAGAAATTTTAACATGTGATGAGAATGGGTTCTTTCGATTTTATCTTTCACTTGAAAAGGTGGACATGTGATATAAGAGACCATATTATAATAAATCAGCCATGACCTTGTTATCAAGTGAGAGAGTGAATTGAGAGGCCACCTATATTAGTATATATGGATATGGCACGTTTGAGTTGTGATACTTGTTCTGTTTTTATGACTTTATGATTTCTCCTTGCAGCTTTTATGTTGCTGGTACTATTTAGATATTTAAAGCAACATGTTGTGCAACAATTAGACAAGGGAGAAGAGCAGGTAGGCGAGGAGGAACAACAGCAGGCAACAGTGGTTGCGCCACCGGCGGAGAAGGAACCACACCCTACAGTGGTGGTAGGAACTGAGGAAATGGAAACAGAGAAGGCACTAGTGGTGGTAGGAACAGAGGAAAAGGAACCTCGGGAGGCATTAGTGGTTAGTGGGGAAAAAGAGCTGCTGAAACTAGGTGAAAAATAAAATGCTGTGCTTGCTTATCTACTGCATTAGCTCAACAAAAGTAATCAAGAAGCATTTATTGATCCCTATTATATAGTCAATTAGATGCACAAACAGAATTCAAGTTGGTACACACATTGGTGGCTTGGTGCATTGACTTCCAATATTCGGTAGTGAGAAACTTATTTGTTTCTACACAATTTCAAGCAACGATCAATGGCAATGCTTACATTTTGACGTAATCTCACTGATTAAGTACTAGTGCTGGACCCCATAGTATTAGTATATTCTCCCTAAGAGGATTTTATATCTTACAGTAGAATTGGAAAAATATCCATGTTAACGAATATCATATAAAGCATTATTATCAAGAATGCACAAATATCTATAGTTGCAAATCCAGTGGAAACATGAAGAAAGAAAACAAAATAGTGCTAAATGGAATAGTTGAAGATGTGTTGAGTTTGTTGAGTATGCACACGTACACATGTAGTATGCAATGCTATGGAGTATAGTATATTATACTATTGGATTGTTATCATAAAGGAGTTTAATTTACACCGATGGAAAAGTCAAGGAGAAGGAGGAGCTGGTTGAAGGTTGTTATCATAAAGTATAGTATGCCATCCAATAGTATTTTATATTATACTATTGAATTTCCCGTAAACGTCGAAGCGGTTATACATAAGACAGGAGCTGGTTAGATTTCCTGTAAACGTTTAAGCGGTTATACATAACTGTAAAGAAACGGTGAATAAAATAGAATTATTTCACTAATTATCGGCTGGCAAAAATTTATCAACACTGACAATACTTCATTGTCCTCACATATGAATTTTCTGTAAACATTGAAGCCGTAGACATAATTCTAATTGAAAAATGTTAGATGTTTTATGTTAATTTATTTTAACTATCACTTCTAATCATTAACTCTATATCTTTAATTATAATTTAACATTACACTTTAATCAACGTTTTTTAATATTAATGATTCAACAATGAGTAGAATAAATTGAAATTGATAATCATCTAGCATTCCTCATTGTAATTTATATATGACGTGATTTGGAAAAGAACCATAAACAAAACAGAATTGTTTTATCAATTATCAGCTGTCCGCTCGTCACTCACTTCAAATGATCTATTAGTATATTATATGTTATGTTCTTTAATTCACGTATATAGACAAATCAAGAGAAAGAAGACACAAATGTGACCACACACAAAAATAGGGCAAGGGTAGGTGTGGAAGAGGTCATTGCATAATTGTATTAAGGTATACTTGCAACTATGAACATTTGGAGCGGTGCTCGCTGCGGCTGGTTTGTCCCTTTACTCCCGTCTGTAGAAATCTATAACACTGACCCCACCTCGGCTAAAGTAAAATCATCATCAGGTTAAAACTTAAAGCTAAACATAAACTCATCTATAATTGGTGGACATTTTTAATTGTTTAATGAATACAAGGGTCAATTTATATTATCCATGTTTATATAAAACATAATTAGGTTTAATTAATATGTATTCCTTTGGCCTTTAACCCGTGTAAGCCATAATCATACATATGAAAGAAACTGAACAGGACATAGAAGCGACTATAATCAAGGAGAAGAAGGTGCAAATGTGAAAAAAAAAAAACAAAAAAAAGAAAACGAGGGCCAAGGTACGTGTGGAAGAGGTTATTGTATTTTCTCTAATATGATATAACGAGGAGTGCTGAAGGCCTAAAATGAAGTATGCGTGTGCAACTATAGACATTTGGAGCAGTGCCGTCACTGTTTTCAGTAACTCCTTTAGCTTTTGACCCATTTAAATCATAATCATATATAAGACATGAGCTTTTGGATTTTCTGTCAACGTTGAAGTAGTTATACATAAGACAGAAGCTGGTTGAATTTTTCATAAACGTTTAAGCGGTTATATATAATTATGAAAGAACGGTGAATAAAATAGAAATATTTTATCAATTGTTGGCTGTCGGCAGAAATTTATCAACATAACAACACTTCACTGTCCTCACATATGGTTGCTTATATGGTTGCTTATAGCTTTGGCTCTCTGCATCAACAATTTCTTCTGCAAAATGAGCTAAAGTAAAATCAGAATAAAGCCTAAACTTAAACCTCAACTATATTACTCAAGTCTTTTCATTGCTGGACATTCTTAATTGCTTAATCAATACAAAGGTCAATTTATATTATCCATGTTTATATCAAACAAAATAAGGGTTTTTTTTTTTAATTTTTCTAAACATTAATTAACATGTGCTCCTTTAGATTTTGACCCATTTAAAAGCCATAATCATACATAAGACAGGAGTTCGTTGAATTCTCTTAAAGTAATAATACATAATTGTGATTTATATATGACATGGTTTGTGAAGCAACGGTGAATAAAATAGAATTATTTTGTGAGTTGTCAGCGGTCGACACTCACCTCGAGAGAATATATTAGTATATTATATGTCATGTATTTTAATAACTCTTAGAGACACTTCAAGTAAGATTTATTAGTATATTATATGTCATGTTATTGGATACTAAAATATTTCAAAAAACTTTCGTATTCTAAAAAATTCTGCAGCTAATACTCAATTAGCTAAATATATAAAATAATGATTAGTCAAAATAAAATCAGAGTAAAACCTAAACTTAAACCTCAGCTATATTACTTAAGTCTTTTGGACATTTTTAATTGCTTAATGAATACAAGGGTCAATTTATATTATCCATGTTTATATCAAACAAAATTAGGTTTAATTAATATGTATTCCTTTAGCCTTTAACTTGTTTAAGCCATAATCATACATTGTAATTTATGATGTGATTTGTAAAGGAATAGTAAAAGAAACAGAATTGCTTTGTGCGTCGTCGGCTATTGATTGTCGCCACATACCTCTCAAGTGAGATCTACTAGTATATCATGTGTCATGTTATTAGGTGACTTTTTAAGATGGCTCAAATTTTTTCTATTTTAAAGAACTCTGATAATTCAGTTAATAATTGGAATGATTTTTAGCTAGATACATAAAATAATGGTTAAGTTTGCTACGGCTGTGAAAATAAATCATTGGGAAGTATTTGTATTCCAATTTGCAGAGAAGAATTGTTAAACTAATACAAACTTGGAGTGATCTTGAACATTGAAAAGTGGAAACAAAGAAAAATACTAGGAGTCAAGGACACAAAGGAAAGCAAGAGTGACCTATAAATGGGCCATAGGATTGTTCTTGGTACTATCACATATTTTCTGTAACACTAAAAGGCCATATGATTGATAGGAAGATATGGGCCACCATACATGGGCTTTCAGGACCAATAATATTTGATCATTCTAATCCAAAAGGGAAACGAAAAAAAAAAGAAATGAGGCCCATAAAACCTAAAACAAAAAGAAACAAAAAGAATAAAACATAAGAAGAAGGGGGAGGTGAAAAAAGAGACAGAGAAAATACATAATACTTTATTAATTTA
>JASCZI010030549.1:37150-52266 GCA_036250425.1 Stylosanthes scabra | reverse complement strand
ATATATATATATATATATATATATATATATATATATATATATATATATAATTAAAATCAACCGTTACAAATTACAGATATATCAATGTATCGATATACCTGAAAACTTTCCTAAAATTTGAACCTTAACACTTACTTAAGTAAAGAAAGAAACTAATCACTTGATTAATAAAAATTTGTTTAAGAACTTTCTGCTACCAAACAAGTATTGTGCGGCAAGCTGGTTATTTTTCTTTGGTTGTGTAGCAAACTGATATTTTTTTTTTTTGTACAAGAGGTCTAAATGGTCAAAAGAAAAACACTAAACAGTATGGGGAAAGAGACCCCACTACAATCAGCAAGAAGGTTAAGGGATACATAACTTGGAGGACTATCAGCAAAGAACCACGTTGAGTTGTCTTGAAGGATCATGTTGGCAAGACCGTCAGCAACCTTATTGGCTTCTCTATAAGTATGCGCAATATCCACTCTCCAATTTCGATTTAGGAGGTCTCGAATGATTCTGATAGGCCTAGTTAAGGAGGGATGAGTTTAAGGAGGATTTCTGATCAGCTCCATGGCTCCTTTCGAGTCAGTTTTTATGATAAGGTTTTGGGTGTTTCTTTCCCACACAAGTTGGATCCCAATGAGGATTGCCATGATTTCTGCCACAATTGATGTGTCATTTTTGTTGAGGTTCAAGTGTGAGTGGGCACTAAGGTTAGTTCCACATTGAAGGAAACAAAGAGAAGTAAGGAGTTTATAAGATGAGAGACCCATTAACTTGACACCTTAAGGTTTTGAGTTGGATGTGGTGTCTTCTTATCTTATGTTCTCTCACTTTGGTTCCTCCCTCAAAGTCTCCCTGATGGTTTTGCTCTCATGGTGGCCCAACAAGTGGTATCAGAGCCGATGGTTGATCGGTCTGGCTTTAAGGAGTATTTATGAGAAGCATCGAAAGTCCTCTCGACAAGGTGGTTCGAGTGGCGAGTCCCGTGATGTTGTGTGGCGGTGTGATGGACGAATACTCGAATGTGGTGAAGGAGCTAAGAAAGAGGGGAAATTGAATGCTCAATGTGGAGACTCACACTTGAGGGGGAGATTGTTGAGGTTCAAGTGTGAGTGGGCACTAAAGTTAGTCCCACATTAAAGGAAACAAAGAGAAGTGAGGAGTTTATAAGATGAGAGACACATTAACTTGACACCTTAAGGTTTTGAATTGGATGTGGTGTCTTCTTATCTTATGTTCTCTCACTTTGGTTCCTCCCTCAAAGTCTCCCTGATGGTTTTGCTCCCCATGATGGCCTAACTATTTTCAATGCGCTTAGCAAACCCCCAGACCCATTCACCCATCTCATTCCTCAACACACCAGCACAACCGGCCGAACCCGGGTTGTCCCTAGAGGCACCATCAGTATTCAGCTTGACCCAATTTTCGGGAGGGGCCTTCCAGGGGATCCATCTAGTATCTGTTATCCCAACCACAACACCAGTTTGTCTCGCATTTATGATTTTCTCCACCAAGTTAAGATTCTTCATATTTTTCAAAGTTGAAATGCTTTAAGTGATTCCTGAAGTTCTAGATGCTCCAAGTAATGGTCATAAACACATTCTTCTAGCTGTGGTTATTGTTCTACCCAAAATCAGAGGTTAGATTCTGCTGAATCCAATCTATGGTGTTCATTTGGAAGAATTTGGTCAATTCTTAGGTCGAACTAGAGCCGACCAGATCTGAGAAGCCTTGATGTAATCATGCACTGCATGCATTGGGGTTTCAACTTGATTCTGACAAGTTGTGCAATAAGGGTTTTGGTTTTGGCTCCATAGGGCAATGCGAGACTCCGTTAAGATACTTTTATGAGCCAATTGCCAAAGGAAAATTTTAATCCTCTATAGTCCCTTCCAACTCCAAATTCACTTGGTGATTATTTTGTTGGGTTTGTGACATCATGGAATAGGTGTGCTTTAGGGTGAACTCCCCACTTGGGTTAGGCTTCCACATAAGGTCCTCTCCATCACTGTCCCGAGGAGGGTGGGTTTGGGAGATATGGTTCATAACTCCATAACTGATATTTTTTTTGGGTAGATTGTGGCAAACTTATTTATAACTTGGGATGACCCCAATATAGTTCTTTGGTTGTTGGTCTATGAGCCCAATATGACAGATCTTTTTTTCCACACATGACAGATCCTATATTCAGCAATCTCAAGTTAATGTAGAATATATTTGGGCCTCCAGCCCATGATATAATCCTTTGAAGAACGTTACTCTTATCATTTTGGGCTGTAGCCCGAAATCTCTCTGATGAGCCAAAAATACAAAATAAAAGAGAAAGAATTGCGTCTAGATCACTTTTCTGGGCTTTATGCCCGTTTCAATAAAAAAAAATGTGCCGTATAAACATTGATAGTTCTTTTCACCCAAAAAAAAAACCACTGATAGTTCTAATTAACTGTATTAATACAAAAAAAAAAAAAAAACTCTATATATTGTAGTCCATAAATAATAAAGTAACGATTAGGAATTTGAATTCATTCTTCCGACCAAAAAAAAATAATAATTTGAATTCATTCTTTAATTGTTTTCTTAATTTATAAATAAAAGAATTTTAACTTTTATCTTTTTGATGTTTTAAAAAAGGATAATGCTATTTGAACAAGTGGTTTTGGCTAATCAAGTTCAATCAAGTGGTTTATTTCTATACTAAATAAAATATTATTTAAGTATTAAATAGTATAAAAAAATTACACATAAATAAAATTCTATTTGACATCGAAATAGTCTTCTATTTAGTATAGAAATAAATGATTTGGTTGGATTTGATTGACCAAAATCATTTATTCACATAAAATTATTATTTAAAAAAATATATCTATTAAAATTTTATTAAAAAGATAATTAGAAGGATAAATTAAAATTTGAATAAGTACTTTATATTATATACGAATATGTGTCTATGAATAATAGAACGAAAATCGAGGCATCTGTCGATAGGTGATCTTTATTTACTAATACTATTTTTGATAGATTTATTTACTAATATTTGACAAAACTTGTGTGAGTAAGAAGCGGCAAAAGAGGCCATTAGGCATGCTATGTCCAAAATTTATAAATACTTTTAAGAGTTTCAATGCTTATTCTCCCTGGATAGGGTGCAACAAATTCTGTTTGAGAGTATAAATTAGCAGCAGTGGCATGGCCCTATGGTTTTGTCTTTTCTAATTTGCTATGACTATGGTATCTTGATAAGGAAAAAATGATTACGACTAATAAGAGGATGGGACAAAGGTTTATAGGAAACTGTTTACTGTTATGGACAACACAATTACCGCCCCCACTTTGCTTTTAATGTAAAAATTACTTTAACCTTTGACCTTAAAACACTTTTAGTCTTTTACACTACTCTACTTTAAACGAGTAAAACTTTTAATGCATTAATTTAGCAGCAGATTGCGCCTATCCACCGTAATAGCTGAGTGAATTATATATATATTTTCTTTTTCTCATCCCGTTATACGAAGACGCCTCTTTGCATTTTTTTTCATCCTTATATTATTACTTAATTTGATAGGTTAAGAATTAAATTTATCCAAACCAAAACTTTGTTTAAAATTTTATCATTCACTATAAATAGTTATATACATTAAATATTATTCAAATCTTGATATTTATTTAACCATTAGGAGCGAGTTGGTTAGTAGGAGCTTACTCCTTGTCACAAAACAGAATTATAGAAGCATGAATAATATTTGGCATCTCAAACTTAAAAAATACTGTGGAAAACAAAGAAAAAATAATAGCTACCAAATAAATAAATAATTACTAAATAATAATAATGATAAAAATAAAATATTTTAGTAGTTAGTTTTCATAAATAAATGTGAGAGTTTAAATTTCGCCTGCTATATATAATAATTTATTTATTAACAATAAATTCTTAAATAGAAATTCAATCTCACTTTTATTGATTAATTATTAATGAGTACGATATTATGGGTATTTTACTATTTTCAGCGGTGGAAAAAATATTTGGCAATATGAAATTTTTACGGCCAAGAGTGATCACTGGAAACATCATGATCAACTTTGAGCCCAAAAAATTTGAAGGCGTTGCTTTCTAAGAAAGTGGGGAATAATAAAATGCATTAACAAAATAAATACATCTGCGTGCAACATGGTATGTAGTAGGATAGGCCTGAGGCCTTATGGTATTTTGATTTGATTTCCTTATCATTATTCAAACAAAACCCTAAGTCCTTAGACATCTACCTAAGTTGCAGCATGCAGAGTCTATTCTACTATTTCTATAGCAATGAATATAGGTGATTGAGACTTGAGAGTTTATTACCATGCATTTTGAGCATACAATTAGGAATTAAAATATTTCACTGTTTTTAATTATTTATTTAAACTATAAAATATATATAGTTGATGAGATTAATAATAAAAAATACTGAAAATGAAAACACCTTAGTTTGTGGCATATTTGACATGCTTTCTAAGAAATTAATAAAAGCTTTAGACCATTGCAAAAGGGCGCATGTCATAATTAGTCATAACTCATAACTCATAAGTGATAAGTCATATATATTATTGAACATTTTTTACAGCGCAGTTAACTTTTACTACATAGTACTAGTAAGACAGTAAAAGGAATAAGTGAATGTAACTACTCAAGTACATGTACATGTGTGGCTGAGGTAGCCGCCCAGGTTCTTTAATTTATTTGGCAGCAATATTATGTGTGTGTTTGTGTAATTGTCTATCTTCTCATTTCTCAAGATGAAGATATAGCCCTATGTAGGAAACCAAGCCCTGCATTGCTTCCCCTTAGAGAAAATTTCAACTACCTTATTAATTTAATACCAAGTAATAATATCTCTAATAACTTAAATAATTGATGCACTAGTGTCTATTATTATTATTGACAGATAGTAGTGTCTATTATTAAGTTCTATTAAATGAGAAAAAAAAAAAACATATTTAACAATGTCTCTATATATGAAATCAATCAAAGTAATGAAAGAGCGTGAAGTATAACCCCATAAATTAAAGAAAAGTTCCTATGTATTGAAGAAATAGTTAAATAATTTCACAGGATATAGTACTCACTAATAATTAATCCTTCCATAAAACTATAACATTTATTATGGTTTTAAATTTTAAAATCTTAACTATATCAAATATTTCACAAAATCCATATATGAATTGAAGTATGTCATTAATTTCCTATTCCTTTTTATCTGTTTTACATGCAACATCGCACTTAATAATTGATAGCTAATGTTTAGTGTTTTAAGCTATTCAAGATTTGGATTTAATTGTCATAAATAATAAATCAAAGCTTCATCAATAACATTTTTTATATATAAACAAGAGCAAAATGGAATCCTATGTTAATAATAAATTAGAATAATACTATAATGAATGAATGGTTGATGGATGATGTTTGAAAAAAAAAAAGATAAAAAACCAAAACAAAGTATTATTAATAGTCACTACAACAAATTTGGTGAATAGCGCGGCTTATTAGCGACGGTTGAATAAACCTTTGCTAAATGGACAATGTTGACGATTTTTGCGGCGGTTTACTATATTTGGCGGCGGTTTGAAAGAAACCGCCGTGAAAATAGATGAATTTAGCGACGGTTGAAGCAGGAACCGCCGCGAAACGGATAAATTGCAGGAATACAGCGGCAGTTGATGTAGGAACAGCCACGAAACGGATAAATGACAGGATATAGCGGCAGTTGAGGTCGAAATCGCCGCAAAATGTATTTTTGTCTGTTTAACATTTTTAACTTACATTCCAATTTATTAAAAATTATAATAAAAAAATTAAATGATAAGAATAATATTTCACGTCACTCAAATCTAATTAATTAAAAAGTGATCTTCACTTTTTACGATTAACAAAATATTTTTTATAAATAATAGATAAAATATAAACCATAATTTAATAAGTCATCTTAATAAAAATATCAATAATTTAATTTAAATCATTCAAAATAGAGCACAACTTGCATATTATACAAACTTCTATATATACAATTAGTAACATTATATGTATTGAATGTTGAGTTGGCTTGGTGGAGTTGAAAGCATGTTGAAGGAGCTTGAAATACCGTTTTATCCCGGGTTCGGATCTCTCCCAGGGAACTTTCAGAATTAATTACTGAAAGAAGAGGTTTCCTAGTGGGGTGCACCGACGGTGCACGGCGGTTCTTGGCCTGCCGCAAAATGAATCACCACTTTATTTTGTGTTTCGCGGCCGTTGTGCCCGCGGTTGTGGAAAACGCCACAAAACCATTTAGCAACACCGTTATAGGCGGCGGTTGGGTAACCGCCACCAAACTGTTTGGCGGCAGCTAAAAACCGCCGCGAAACAATAAAAAAAACTGTCGTTAAGTCCCGCCTTTCTTGCAGTGAGTGTTATAAAACATATAAAATTTACATATATAAATAATAACTATGATTTACTATTAAGGGTATTGAATAATCAAACAAATAATGTTATATATATATGGCGGATGATGAAGTGGAGGCAAATATGTATGAACATTTTGTACCCTACAAAAACATACATACATACATGACACATTTTGTATGGAACACATAACATAAAAACTTTGTAATTCCGGATTATGCTCCGAAAAAGAAACATAAAAAAGAGTAAGAAAAAGACAGAATAAGAGAGCGAAGAGAGAGGGGGCCTGTTCATGTTTTGTGATGTTGTGGAAGACAAACACTCTTAGAACGACGACTATTATGGTTATTGGTGGGACCAACATGTATATAGAGAAGAAGATCCTCCATTTTTTTATTTTGAGTTGATTGATCCAACTTAGGATGGTGACTATCTTCTTCCTTATGACCCACTTTCTCTCTAGCTAAATTCAAACAAATTAATTAATTAAAAACCGTTTATAGTAATAAAAGGAAACCTGCCCCAAATATAATTGTCGTTGTCTAGCATGTATTATTTTAAAAAAAAATTATATTAGGTGATTAATATTTTTCTGTTATATTATTTATGTTATATTTATATTAAATTAAATATGGACAACTAAAAAAATATTAAATATGCAACTCTCTATACGTTTAATGACATGTATGTATCATTTTCTTTTTTCGTTCCCCTATAAATGTAATCTCTTTTTAATACTTGCAATTTAAGTAATGTAGTATATAATAGCATCAGCTGGATTCATGAACCATGAACGGCCAACGGCTCTACATAACATCATCAGCTCTGAAGTAAGAGAGATGATTTAATTTATTGGGGCCAGCTGAATTCACCATGAAAACTATATGTTTTCAAATTAGATAAATTATTTAAATGGTTTGGTTTGGTGATGATTAGTTTATTTTGTTAATTTAAGTGAATGTTTAATTAAGTTCAAATTTTGTTTTATATTTAACCATCTAAATGAACTTTAGATTTATTAATTTTCAAAATATACAAAAAAAACGTAATATTTATTATTTTTGTTAGAAAATACAATCTATCTCTTAGAAAATATACAATAATAATTTAATTGTTTTGAAAATTTTATATTTTTTAAATATTATTTTAATATTTTTTAAAATTTTTTAAGAATTATTTTGTTTTTTATCTAATAAAAATTATAAGAGAGATTATATTACTTCATAAAAATTATTTTGTGTATTTTAAAACTCGATAAATTAAGGTGCCTTTCTTAACAAATTTGGGACAATCATTACACAATTTTTATTATAATTTTTTTTGGAAAGCAAAACAAAGGACGAATAACTGAATAAGTTGACCAAGAGTTTCGATAAGAAACAGATGCAAGAAAAAACATAAAGGGAGGAAGAGAAATTAAATCAAAATTATGCTAAAATTCTATATCCACATTTTAATCTTAATCTTAGGATCTATAATTATTTTTTTATGCTCTTTATTCTTCTTTTTTTTTTCACCAAAAACTCTCCTAATAAATGTTGTAAAAATATATAGCTGAGGCTATTATTCGTCCACTGATGAATTGATATTCAATTGTACTGATTAGGCTAATCTTCAGTGAATCTAGTCAGGGTATTCATTCATATTTAGTCTTTAATTTGTAAAAGGTTTGTTTAATTTGATCAAGATGGCTTCATTAACAAAGCAACTATTAATAGAACCTTTTGTGTCCCATTAATCATGAATTATCCTCTCATTACCTGGCGGGGGAATACAGTGTTCATTTATTCCATTTTCAATAATTTTATTTATATATTAAAATCATTCATCATGTATTTATATAAATATTTATATAAATTTAATATTTTTAATATATATTTTATCTTTTAATATATATTATACATTATACATCTGTAGTTATATATTCATATTTTAATTTTTTTGTCATTATTATTTATTTTTTTTTGGAACACACTCTCCACTCTCACAAGCATCACACAACTTCTATTTATACTGGCCATGATGCTTAACGTAATAATAAATCGTTGAATCCAGATTACCGATTTATTTGTATTCATTTTTTTTTATCTTCTCTTTATCCTCTATCATACAGTGATATGTGTCTTGATCTGAGGCGTTGATAGAATAATGTATTGTCACTGCTAGAGATCGTGGCCGTAAATTCACATCTAGTCTCACATGGGGGCAAATGTTTCCCCGTATTATTTATAAAGACCAAAGGCCCTTTTGGACTCATAGTCAAATATCCAAGGATTTTTTTTTTATAAATAAAATAAATAAAGAAATTACACAAATAAATAATACTAAATAAATTTACGTTTTTAGATCATATTAATAGTACCGTGTGAGTTGAATGAGGAATACAACAACACTAGTACTACAGAATGAGGCCACGATACTGACATCTTTTTAGTTGAACCAATATCACAAAGGATAGAGACGAAATGGGCCAGATCCAATATCTCAGAGGTTGGGGCGGCACTGCTGAGCATGAAGAGGGATAGATGTATGATGAAGAGCATGAAGACGGATAGATGTACGGTTAGATTGGACACTAGCTAGCGTGGGTGTATGAGTATGATGACCATTTGAGCAAGCACAAATGAATAGTATTTAATTTGGGAAAATCACATTGGAACATGTGCCTGCGTCAACTATTATCTCATATATCGGCCACTATTTTAAATCTTTTAAAGTCACAATTTTTTTTAAATGTGTTAAATCCTTATATTTTAGTAAGAGTTAGTATTCTGCATTTATTAAAAATAGGACAGTTTAGAATTTTAAAATAAAATTTAATTTTCATACATTTCTAATGTAAAGAAAAATTACTGTATTTTCATATCAATAAAAATAATTAATTTTTAAATTTATTATTTTAAAAATTATTCAAATACTTAAATTTAATTAGATAATTGTATAAATTTTTTTAGATTAAAATTAAACTCATGAAAATATACAAAATAATTTTTAACGTTTGTCTTTATTTTATCTCTTATAATTTTTGTTAAATGAAAAAAAAAACTCACTAAAATTTTTTAAAAAATCATAAAAAAATCTCTAAAAAATTATAAAAATAAAAAATAGTAATAAAAATTAAAAACAATTTTTTTTCGATTTTATATATTTTTTAAAAGAAAGATTGTATTATCTAACAACATATATAAACCTTGGGACTTTTTGTTTATTTTGAAACATGAAAAACTAGTATGTCAAATTTTAAAACTTCAATCATTAATTTGGTTAATTATTTTTTTTACATATTAGTTTAATGTCTATTTTAATGGAGGACTTTTCATTCCTCTTAGAGTTTAATTATCATTTTGATAGGATTTTATATAAAATTTAAATAATGAAAAGTATTTATTCCTTATTAAATTTTATATTCTAAAAATTTTCAAATGCTTTATCTGAATAGATTTTAAAAAATTCATTGTTAAAAGAAATACTTCATGTTAAAATTTGCTTGTAGTGAGTTAATTAGAAAGGATTTTATTTTAAGGAAATATACATTATATTAAAATTCCATCTATATATGTTTATGATGCTGCAAAACAATCGAGAATAACACTTAGAAAGTACTAGAGATAGAAATTTAGCACTACAGGGAAAAAATTGAGTAGCACTTGTATGTTAGTGTACACTTATTGTGCACTTTATTAGCTATTGTATACCTAATGCTGCAATACGTGGAATCATTTTCTACATGGATCTAATCTCTCTTCACCCTATTCACGGTTATTTCACTTCACGGCAGCACCCACCTCCTAACAAAACACCAGTGCCGCCCCAATCCTGCGGCACTGGACCTGGTCCATTTCGTTCCTATTTCCTGCGGTACTGACCCAACTAAAAAGATGCCAGTACCATGGCCTCATTTCGCGACACTAGTGTTGCTATATCCCTCATACAACTTTCACGGCACTATTAATACAACCTAAAAACGTAAATTTACATAAATTTATTTGTTTGTATAATTTCTTCATTTATTTTATTTATAAAAAAAAATCCAATATCCAATGGTGACATGATAACACTCATTTTAATTTTTTGTTAAATTTGGGACGAAATATATAGATAAAATATGAAATATTTTTAAGATAATCAATTTTTTTTAAAAGAATACTCTTTGTTATATGTTATTTATAAAAAAAAAAATATTATTTTTAAGATTTAAACACAAAAGTCCAACTTAAAGTATAAATCATTAGTCATTTTAACTAATTTAGTTCTTATTATTTTTAGATATATTTATAATAAATAAAATAGTAAATATATATTATATATAATGAAAAATCTATATTCATACTATATAAAATAGTGTAATATTCAAAGTTAAAAGAATCGGATCGATCATTGAACCGATGGAGTGACTGGTTCAAGAGTTTAAAGGTTCGACTGAGATCGAACCGTAGTCGGATCGATTTAGTTAAATATATAATAAAATAATTTAAAATTATTATAAAATTATAAAAAATATTATTATTAATTTTTTACAAAAAAACCGCAAAAAAGGGTCCGATTTTATCGGTTCACCAATTTTTGACCGATTTGACCAGTCTTCTGTCAGTTGATTTTTACCATGAACCAGATCGGACAAGAGATTGATTCTCGATTTTTCCGGTCGAACGGGCCGGTCCGATCCGATTTTCAGAACACTGGTAGTACTACAGATACACACATCTATGTATCCATTCCAAAAAATAATTCTTGTTTTTTGTACTGCACACATCCATGTATCCATCCCAAAAAATAATTTTTGTTTTTTGTGCTACGACTCAATTTTTCTGGACTAAACTTTATTATTTTTGTGATTAAAATTTTTATAATAGGCTTCATTATGTGCTTGGCACGTGAGCCTATTAACCTATTAAGTGTAAAAACACATAGATTGATACATAAATGTGTGCATTTAGATTATTTTATAAAAAATATTGGTGTCTAATTTCCTATTTTAAAATACCTTTCATTATATATAATTTATAAAAATTTTATTTATACAATTTAAATAAGGACTTTTTTACTTAAAATATAATTATTTATCCATTGCCATCTCAAGTAATTTATTTTCATTATTTTTACATATATCTAATAAATAAAAGAATGAACATTATATATGGATTTCACTTTGATTTGATCATAAAAAAAATTATTTATGAACGGTAACTCATGATATTAGTTTATTTGACGTTATTCTTTTCATTCGTTGTAAAGAAGTATCAGAACTGAGCCTCACTTGGAAAAAAAAAAAAAAAAAAAAGGGAGTTATCTAACTATTTAGCGCCAAGTGCCAACAATGTTTAATCATATCAAATGTTACTTTCGTGTAAGCATTATGCTGTCTTCACTCTCTCTCTCTCTCTTTTTTATTTTTCCTTTTGTTTGGTTGGACTATGATTGGATTAACTAATGTATGTAGTTTTTCCCTTTTCAACTTATTGTATATTGAATCCATATTTGTATCAAAATTTCATTTGCATTAATTCACGTCTTTTTATCCGTTCATCATTAACATGTCCGAATAATTTGAACAAAATCAAACCCCGTTATTATACAGAATGAGTTCACTTTCTTTTTCTTAACCTATCATGTTCACCCATGATTATTCCTCCTTCTGATACAAAGAAAGAAATATCAAGTTTTCTGCCTTTGTTCTTCTTAGTAGTAGGTGGAGCCAAACCCATAACAAAATAGATACTACATACTAGTAAATGAAATATGCACATTAACTATGCAAATTTCCAAATATAATATTATACCACTATATGGTTACCAATCTGAAGTGCTCTGATCAGCATTTATAGAAGCAGAACGTGCACGAGGTAAAAGGAGCCAAAAAATATATACTAGATAGTCATCAAAAATATATACATAAATGATTCGAAAAAGAAGAAAAATAAATAATAATAATAAATATCTTTTTATGTTAATCTCCTAAATAGTCATTAAAAAAAACTAATATAACTTAATCAAAATTAAACTTCTTCACAATTTGAATAACACTTGCAATAAAAAAATATTCAGTAGAAATGTAAATAGTACAGTTTTAATAAAAATATGTGAGGATTTAAATTTGTATTTTATTTTAATTTTTATAAATTATACAAATTTAAATATTATAAAAGAATATTTTATATTGATAATGATATGTGTACATGGATTTTGACTAATCAAATTCAACTAAATCATTTATTTTTATGTTAAATAGAAAATTATTTCGATATCAAATAGTATTGAAACAAACTTTCATTTCACATCGAAATACATATAAATAATTTTGTTAGATTCAATTGAGTAAAATAAGTGTACACTTATCAAACTGCATTTATACTGAATAATGTTTTGAAAAAAAAAACGTTGTCAAAGACATGGAGGCAAGTACAAAAACAAAAAGAGCACGTTTTAGTGGCAAGACTCGCATATTAAATCAAACGTTCCTCTTCATTTAAGAACCCACAACACCACCAACACACTCACACACACACATTAATTTAAACTGAGAAGAAAAAGGTAAAAAGAAAGAAAAGAAAGAAAGAAAGGAAGAAGTTTTAATGATAAACAAGAAAGAATGTGAATCCAAATGCCGAAACGATAGTGGCTATTATATTTCTGCAGATTTAACAGTTGTATAAAAAATGTGGAGCCTACTGCCATTCCAGTATTCCAGCGTACCCAACTCAGATCCATTGTTCTTTGCTTCTCTTCTCACTTCAAACACTCCATTTTCTCACTCTTTCCGCAGTCACACACAATAATAACAACAACAACTGCAACCGTTGCCAATAACAATATATCACACTCACACCATAAAGATACACTCTTTTATTTCTTATTTATTTATATTTATAATAAGAGCGTGGTTATCAAAAAACAGCTACAGTTCTGCACCCCAGAAGGAGTTGTTCTCTCCACAGCTGAAAAAGGTTGGCACTTTATGCCATTCATTCCCTCTTTTCTTCTTCTTTTTTATTTTTATTTTTTGTTGAGTATCTGTTTTTTCTCTCCTGATTTTCTGAAATGGGTGTCTCCCAATCCCATGATTTCTCACTTCATTGGTCAATGCTTTTGTGTCATTGAAATGTCTCCATTTGGTCATAATGTGTCTCTGTCTGTGTGTGTTTGTGTGTGTGCATTTTCGAGTAATGTAATGCTTGGTGTTTCTTTCTTTCTTTCTTACTTTGCTTTTGGTAATTCATTTGCTTTAGTTTAGCTTGTTTGTGATTGTCACTGTTAAAAGTGCTTCTGAATTTGAGTGGTTGGTCGTTTTTTGAACTCTGTCGTTTGTTCAGAGAAACGAGATTGGGTTGGTTGGAGGCAAATACAGTGAATCTACGCCACACTGTATCAACTTCACAGATTCGTAAGTATTCAGATCTGAACCACAATACATTATTCCTAATCTTATTCTTCCCTAAGTTCATTGCTTCTAAATTTGGTGGCTGAATTTTGCTCATCATAACTCAGTTGAAAGCCTTTTTTTCTGATATTTTTTTGGAACAACAGTAGATACTTTATTTCTTTACCTTGTGTATGTATTCAGTATCATAATGCTTCTGTAAAGTAAATATTCCGTATAAGTTGACTCTGTTGCTACCTACCGATGGTAATTGCTGTTTATGAATTGACAAAATTGAAACTCCCCCTTCTTCAATTCCTTTTTCCCTTTTTTCTAAAACACTCTTTTATGTGTGGAACATTTGAGATCTACACAAGTATAAGTAAGATGATGGTGGCACTGTTTACTTTTTCTTAAAAGAATCAATTCAGTTGGCTTTTCCTTCTTTCAGTTTGTTGGTTCAAAGTACTTACTTTAAGTGCCATGAACATAACAATGTAGAACTTTCAGTTTTGATCCCTTCCCTTATCTCAATTTTCACAGGTATTCTTTCTTTTAATTCCTTCAAATTGTGGATGCATGGGATTTGATACTTCCATAGCTGCTGCCAAAAGTACCATCCCCAAGTATGGATATTCAAGAAGAGAGTTGTACATTTGGACCATTGGTGGCAATGAGTTCAAGGAATATGTCATCATCATCTTCAGCATTCTTTTCAGCAAACCAATCACCCTTCTTCTCTCCAAGAACATCATCATGCCATTTATCAGAGTCTATAAGGCCTGATGCTTCAAGTGACAGAATTCATGTAGATGCAGCTGTCCCTAGCACCAGTGCATCAATCCCAGAACTGAAGTCTCTTGCAAATATTAGAAGTAACTTCTCTGATGTGTCTGTGTCCGTATCTGCATCTCCAGCTGGCTGTAATTCAGGTGATTTACAGAAACTTGATCGCATATCTTCCTCGGTTGGAATCTCTAGTAGCACCATATCTAGTTATAGCCATCCCTATGATGATAGTTATTCTGGATCAAAAGAGAAAGGAAGAAAGAAAGGAAAAAGCCAAAGAACATCATCAACTCCGGGTTCCAGATCGATTTCTTCTTACAGACTAAAGAGTTGTGATGTATTTATAGGCTTACATGGTCGTAAACCTCCTCTATTAAGATTTGCCAATTGGCTTCGTGCCGAGTTAGAGATCCAAGGCATCAGTTGCTTTGTATCGGATAGGGCTCGATGCAAGGACTCTTGCAAGCTTGGAATTGCAGAGAAAGCTATGAGCATTGCTTCTTTCGGGGTAGTAATTATAACAAGGAAGTCTTTCAAAAATCCATACAGCATTGAGGAGATGCG